>JAQGAD010000120.1:0-75518 GCA_034696625.1 Isotomurus palustris | reverse complement strand
CACTACTACTTCATTCAGTCAACGACCAGAACCAAAAGTGAAGTGATGGACAGTCCAGCAAAAGAGCTCCCTCCACTGTTACTCAAGTCCCGCCCTCCCACTACTCTTCTCGCCTTCACCTTCAATGTCACTTTCGTCTTTGTTCCGGAATCACTTTCTTTATTATGCAAAAAATAAGTTTCTGATTTATGGAAATCTGCAAGAACGTTGGTATCGTCTGTTTTATACGATTTTTTTTATTATTCGTGTTTCTGTTTTCTAAGGTAAAATAGACTTCAGCCGGGAGAAGTGAATGATACGTTTGTGTTTCAATCACAATGCACAGCGGATCTGCTGGGAGCTTTTAATCTTAAGTTTACAGTATGTGTAGTAAATGCAGCTTTTAGGTTTGAATACATGTATTCTTAGGGACAATTTCATTTTTTGATTTCTACAACCAATGGGAAAATAGGAAGCTGAGTCTGCAAGTCTACTGACGAAACTAAAAGAAATGGATAGCCTACGATTGACTTTTATAACGGTTACAGAGATGTTCAGTAGTTTGATGTAATTTTTAGGATGGGTAAATTTGTTATTATGCTTGACTAATAGACATTATTCGAGGCTGCGTAGGTCATCAGGGTGAACAGCGTTTGGTTGGCTTCTAAAACTCCTCTAGCGTCTTCTATCCAGTCGTTTGCTACTTCTCGGGGTAAGCCTGCGTAAAAAACAGGGTATTGCATGAAAACATGGATGTTTTAGATAGATGCAAAGTAGGGGTAATAAATAACTGGTGGCAAGGTACCTCTGAGGGAGTTAAGGGTGACTGTAGCCTCTAGTAAATCTCCACGTTTCATATGGAATCCAGCTCGATCAAGAATTTTATAGGTTTCCTCTCCTTCTTTTTGTTCTCCAGCTGTAAAGTTCACAAGGCATACAAGTACAGATTTATGCGAAGGATTTATGCATACATTCTTAGCACCAAATACTTCTTACTTACCACATTTGGCGATGAGAGCTGACTCTAAAGATCCTAATGCGTACTTCCACAGACTGATGTTTTCTCCTTCTTTCAAAATCATTGTTTTTCTACATACGGGTTCAATCTTGTCGAAGTAACGCTGTTTAAGGTCCTCGAAGCTGGAAACTTTGTCTGGAAGACTTCCAATCAGTTGAGATGCAAAATCGTCATTAGAAAAGTCATTTTGCAAGTCTCCTAATGAAAGAAAATGAACTCATGAAAGTCGGGCATAACTGTAAGGTTACGATAAAGTATCATCATCAAACATAATTACCTTTGTTGATAGAAGCATAGGAGAAATTGTTACTCTCATCAACGTAATACTGAGCGTAATTTATTCTACTGAATAAAGTATTGCACGTAGACCACAACTTTCTCAGCTTTTGAGACTTGGCATTCATCTCTTGTCGACCTGTTTTAAAGAAAGAGTTGAGCCAGGTTAGAGATTTCTATTCATTTTTCAGCATTTACTATACGAGCACGCTAAGTTAAGCTGCAACGTAACGGGCAACTTAATTGGGATATGTTATTACCTTCTATTCCTTGTTCGATGGCAGCTAACGCTGCAGACGCTTTTCCGTATTTGGCTCGTAGTTCAACAACACGTTCTGCCTCAGAAATTTTCTCTTGTTGTTCCAATCTTCTTTCATATTCAGACTTCAAGACATTTATTTGATTGTCGAAGTTTTCTTGGTACGCAATGGCTTGTCGTTTTAAAGCATCGACGATTTCTCTTTCAAACTTCTCTCGCAGATCTGTAGCCATCTGTAAAATATTTAATAAGTAATACATTTCAGGTCTTCTTCAAAAGTAAGTTATTTACAACTCCACTTTCACAATTCACTGGAACACACACCTGGGTTTTCTGCTGACGTTGAGCACTTTCTCCCTCATTTACAGCATTCAACGCTAATAGCTACAGTTAATAGAGTCAAACATGATCAAGTTATAATTAAATAACACACAACCGGTGGATTTTACTTTATATCAGTTTAGCATTAATCCGCATGTGACGCATTAAAGCAAAAAAGTAAGGGATAAGATCAGTCGTACATATATTTATTGCGCAAATTATACTTGACGAAACTCAGGGTATTGAGGAGAAACGCAGCACATTTAACTGTAAACAGGCGTGAGTTATAAAGCTGGAATTTAGACGAATAAATTTCAAAGATGAGGATACAGAGGTCAGGATAGGATTTGATAAATTGGATATGTATGGGTTGGATAAGGCTTGATTAGCACGAGTCGTCACATTTTGAGTCTGAGGCAGAAGCAATGCCGGCACACTCCTGTAATAGGAATAAGAGTCAAAGCATGTAAGGAGGCAGGGAAGGTAAGGATTGGTAGGTACATAGCATAGCGTCATTCAACATCACAAACGATTTCTAATTGAACTCAAAGGTAAGGAAAGGTATTTCAACGCAACTCGCATTAAGCAGTAACACATGAATATTAGTACGTGAGCCTCAAGAGAAAGGAATATCAGAGGAAAGGAGTTGTAATACCGTTCCTTTGCAGGAAATGGAACGTAACAATGGAGAGATCGAGCGATGCGAGTGTAAGCAAATCACCTTGAAGCAATTTAGCACAAAGTTGATTGAAGTCTCTCGGGCACCTGCCCAGTACACACCTGAACTTGAGCGAGTTCCTTCTGAATACGAAGAACTTTCTTGTAAGCATGGGTGATGACCATGGTGCATTCATTTGCTGTAAGAGTCTCCTGGCATTCAGCAGAAGTTAGCATGGAATCTACTTCAGCCTGAAGAAACCAGTCAAACATATTGAAAGACTCAACCATCGTCGTTATTTGATTCGCAGAAACGGACACCTTACCTTCAGATCACGACGGAAGTCCTCAATTACATTTCTGTACTGTTCAACCAATCGAGATTCACTTTGAATGCAATCCATCTTAGACTTCGCATTAAGTAACTCTCGTTCAGCGCACATCAAAGCTTCTTCAGCGGTGATCAACAGAGGGTTGCAAGATGTGTACTTACAGGCTTTGCCATTTTCAATGACTTCCCGGAGTCGACAAAGAAGTTCCCACGCACACTGGCCTTTCTCGAGAGCTTCTTTGACCTACAGAGTTCATTTGAAAAGAAAATGATGGCATTCTTAAGTAAATATTATTTAGTTTAATTAAGCCATTGAGCTTACCTTCTCACAACGCTTCAACGCTGTGTCGTACACGTCACACCAAACTTCTTCAAATCGAGGGGATTCCAAATTGTCTTCTTCAATTGCACAATAGGTCTTATCCATGAACAATTTGATCAGTTCAGTAGCCTCACAATACAACTGCGCAATTTAAATTGGAATTAAATTATCTGATTCATGATTATTTGCTGATATTAGATATTGGATGCAGTTTAAAACATTATGTTACCTTCAAGGCAGCTTCAGTGTATTCAACAGCTTTTGGCTTCACATCTTTCAAAGCCTTCTCCAGTTCTGAGTTAGCTTTAGCAATCAACTCTTCCTCCCGATCCATCTTCCGAAGGCATTCACTGTCACCGCCTGAAACCAATTTACAAGTTAAGTTTCTTCACACAATAAGCTATTTACTAAGCACCCGTCTAAACTAGTTAATTTGTTCCTTACATTTCTTTTCAACGCAGTCTTCTTGACACTTATCGCATTTAGCTCTGTAAAGACAAGCCGAGATTTAAAATCACATTATTAAAGCATAATATTAGTATAGAGAGTGCAAGGACGCTGGGGAAACCAAAGGTAATACGGAATTCTTGTTACATTACGAGGTGTGAGTATTATATTGAGGACTGAGGAAAGGTAATTTAGCATTGGCGCAGATGTACGCAACTTCTGAAGGAAAAGTAGATAAGCAAAAGCAAGGTAGTGGTACTAAGAACTTTGGCAACAAATTTTACTCATTTGAGGACTGAGAGACTAGAGGTGCGGCAGTAGGAGCTGGAGGAGCTGGCTCTGCCTTGGCAGGAGCCTTTACACTATTATTAGAAGGAGTGACTCCTTTGGTTTCTGCCCGAATAGTTTCCCTAATTTTACTGATTTTGGGTGCACTCGGAGTTACACCCAAAAAGTCGTCAACCCACGTGAACCACTTCTCGCCCTGCTTCTTTCCATCCTCAGTTTGCAAGTAAGCGTAGGCTGCACCTCCAATACCCATCGCTGCTACTCCCATCGCAATGACCCAGCTCCTTTTTCCTGACCTGTAATGTAGCACATTAAAAATTAGTAAAATTATCATCCAAACAACTGAATACGAAAGTGTATTTGATTCTGAAAACTCACCCAGAGTCTGATGGGTACGAAGCCATTCCTCGAAAACCGAAGGGTTTCAAAATGCAGCCCCGGAATCCTCGTCTACAAAATTAAAAACAAGCTTTACCACAATTCCACTTATTTCGTACGTACAACTCCCAAAAAAGTAAAGTGTACCTTGACTCTTCCTGTTGCTTGTTATACTGCAAAGCTGGAATACGTGCCATTGATATCATTCGAGCACCACCAACCTGCAGAGTGAATTGTTCATGTTAATTTCATAACTTTCTTCTTACAATGTTTCCTATCCAAATTCCCGCAGAACTAAAATATTATGGTTTCGGTGAATCCATCCATTCCCTTCTACAAACTGCTATGCAGGTCTTTATACGTGCTTATCGCCTTCTTTCCCCAGCTTTCCCCACTTTGCCAGCAACATCATGCGTTCTCTGAAGCTTTGCTACATCCTCCGCGCTAGGCTTAACACGTGTAATCTGAAATCTCTACGCTCCTGAGATGTCAACAAACAGGCTGCTCACCTGAAAGTGGTTCCTCATGGGCGCCAGCACCCGAGCACCGATCATCCTCAGCCCAACCATAGCTTTCGAATGTGTCTTCTGACCAAGTAATCAACTGCAGGTGTGTCTGTGTGCTGCTGGAGTGTCAAAACCGCACCTCACTCTTCTGAAAAAAATGGAAAAACGTGGATGCTTCTTTTATCAAAGCTGAAAAAATCTCCTCGAGTTCTTGAAACACTGCCTGAAACTTACCGTCGACTGTGTTGCCGTGAGCGACAAGCGACGATGTCAAATACGGTTATCCAGTTATCCAGTGACCTTCCCCGTCTCCTTTCTACCGCTTCCTCTGACCCAATGAATGTCGATGGGTTGGGGGTTGTTACAATTCGAAGGATTGTTTTCGAAAATCGGCCACAATTTCGAAACCCCTTTCCTCTTCGAGGAGCGCAGAAATGAAGTAAAGTTGATGTTGTGATGAGATGAACTCGGAGGAATTAAAATTCTCTCCGGTTCAAGTGACTTTTGAAATTGGCGCATTTCATGCTGGGCACAATTTAGGTATCCGCAGTGGACTAGTCAGGGCTGTCGTAAAGCTGGGTGCATTAATAATGACTATTTAAAATGAATTATGCGACTTAATTAGCATTAATCGGATAATTAATTGGCTTCATACGCATGAGAATAAGTTTAACTAGTTTTCATACAATTAGCGTGATTATTTTGGGGCGTACGGACCTGTGAAAGTGGCACGAAATGTGAGTTTGTGTGGAGCAGCAGTGCACATTGTTCATCTATGAACGTGGGGAGGTGAGTGGATTGATGGTGAATGAAGAAAGCTGCTAGAGCTGCAATCGTGTGTTGGTGTGCAAGAAGTGCATTTGGTCGCTCTGAATTATAATTGCACAAAGAGTTTTGAACTTCCGGTAAAAGTCCAGGAAGATTGGATTCGACTGGATAAGTGGGATTTTAAGGGTCACAGGTCATTATAACAGTACGTGCATCAGAATGAAGCTAATGTGAGGAGCCAAGGGAGGTCACGATTTAAAGAGATCTTTTAAATTACACAGGTGTGAGCCGGAAGCAGGTGTTGATTCATTGAAGATACTGGACTGAAGTGACCGGAAGTTAAATGTCCTTAAATCGTCACACAAGTTTTGAAGTTGAAGAAAGTATTGCGAAAAAATCTTATTATTTGAGAAGGAAAGGAGAATGTTTGTGAAGCGTAGGAAGCAACTTGGCTCAACTGGGAATTCGTCGCAGGTGGTGGAAACCTCGTCACCTGTAAATGTTCCTGTGGCGAATGGGAGTGTCGGGAGGAAGAGTGGGCCACTTTCGACGACGCCTGTAAGTTCAGGTCCGCCGTCGAAGGGACTGGTCGCTGTGAAGAGAGAGGAAAAGGATGGGCCTGTGGGTCGAAGGTCGGATGGTGCGGGATCGACGCCTAACGCCCGTGGAAGTGGACAGGGATCTCCAGCTGTTCCAGCCATGACACTTGACACGGTTCTACCTGGGATGCAATCAGTGTTGTTTTCTGCAGATGCGAATAATTTGCAAAAGGCGAGAGAGCTGAAGAAACTTTGTCTGTGTATGAAGGAGTGGGGAAGCGTCAATGTAAGTTAGTAGTTGAATTTAGTTGGTATTTTATAGTTTGAGTAACATTTTTCTTATTACTTAGGATCAAACATTACTGAAACTGATTCAAAGCTTAAAATTAAATGTGGAATCGCTGGATGAAAAGATGACTCCATTGGTGCATGAAGTATTGGTAAGTGCTTGAAAATATAATGTGGGGTTAACAATTTAAGGCCCAGAAACTCATTGATTTTATTGGGGTGTTAGAGTTCGGATTGGTGTTCGAGATCTGGAAAGGTTGTGAAAGCGTATGAAGATTTTCTATCCGAGTTGCTCGTCGTTCGTTCGTTCTTTGCGAGATCCGTGATGCACGCTCTTATCCACAAGTTAGTTCCAACGTCTGTAGGGGATCCGACAAGCCCAGATGACATTCCTGTATCCGATCAGAGAGTTTTTGATATTGTGCATCGTAATTTAAAGAAACTTATCGAGACCTTTCCACGGTGAGTCATTTTGAACTTCTTTGAAGTAAGGTATGCGAATTTGTTTTGTTGATTCATTCATTTATATTTTGTAGAATGAGAGATTGCTGTCTAGGACTTATGGCTACTGCTTACCCGTATATGCTCGGAAGGAAACCGTATGTTCATTACTGCTATGTTCACAATATACTTCAAGTCAGCGACTATGCTCCGCAGTACAAGACTGGAATTCTTCAGCTAATTATCCATAAGTAAGGATACTCACGGAGTTAATTGCCACCTCGATTCATGTACTGTGTTACCACTATTGAGTATTAATGTTTGAATTATTCTTGCAGATTGTGTCGAATCGATGTCAACGTGCCAAAAGAAGATGTAGAAAGCCTCCACGAAATGCTTAGTGAAGAAGAATTGTCATCCATGAAAGTGAAGTACGAGAATGGAGGCGATAGTTTTGACGTTAAATTAGATAGGGAGCAAGTGATAAATAATGTAATTTACAACTCTTGTGAGCAAGTGAATCCACTCGTGAATATTCTCGACTTGTGTATGTGTTTGGCGTTTGAAAGTTTAGAGAAAACGGTAGTGGGCGAGAATATACCAGAATCAATACTAGAACCATTTTACGAATCACTTTTCGAGACGTTCGATAGAGAAGTTTTGCCAAGTTTCGGAATCAATCATGTACAGTTCATTTACTTCTACTTGCTGAGTGTCCACCCTCCTTATTGTCAGAAGTTCATGGAGCTGATGTGGAAGAAAGTGATTAGCGTTAATACTGCTCCAATTGTCAGAATTCAATGTGTCTCGTACATTGCTGGTATATTAGCTAGGGCTAATTATGCCACTGTCAAGTAAGTTTCATCTGTTATTGTTTCACTGCCTTTTTAATTTTTTTGAGCATTTAATTACTTTTTGTCTTTACCACAGAATTTTGAAACGTTGGTTGACTCGATTAGCCGACTGGGCAAACCTTTATGTTGATGCGCGTGTTGGGGGTTCTCATTGGGCACATGTGAATGTCCAAACTCATGGACCGTTTTACGCAGTTTGCCAAGCAATTTTCTACGTGTTCGCGTTTAGAAATAAGGATTTAATCGGAAGCAAGAAATGTAAGTTATATAATGTAATCCTAAGTTCTTTCGTTTTTGAAACCTATTGATTTTTTTTATTTTCGACTTTTGCAGGCACTGCGTTTACAGGAACTCTTAATCTGGGAAGACTTGTCACATGTGACCTTAATCCTCTGAAGGCCGTGGTAGAACCAGTTGCGATAGCGTTTGTTAAAGCTGCTCACACGCATCAAATCTCGTACTGCCGAACTGTATTGGAAAGAAATCAGCGAGCTACGATTCCTACGTCTGTTAGAAATACCATAAGTGTCTCAGCTATGGATGCATTAGATACAGTTGGTTCGACACTCGAGTCGTTCTTCCCATTCGATCCTTACAATCTACCAAGGTTAGCATTATATCTTAACCGTGAGGAATGCATTTTTCTGAATAAATACCACAAGGTTAATAATATAATTTGTTTTGCTTAGGTCTCGGAGATGGGTTGACTCAATGTATCGTATCTACGAGCCGTACTTGCCTGACTTAAAAGTTGAGAAGCAAGAAAGCCCTAACCATTGGTCTGATCCTCAGAACGAAGACTCTATAGAAATGGACCTAAGCAGTAGTTACAGAGATCAGTCATGTTCTCACTTTATTTCTGCTGGCCTGATGGAGTCTTCTGATATGAAAGACGAATTTATGGACTTGTAAATCTTACCAGGTCGTACCTTTGGGCTTACTCGGACGCCCAGACTGACTAGCTCAAAACTATTCTTACCCATCAGAAGTAGACCATTTTATCGTTAGCTTTTTCTAATTTATTGTAGTGAAAATTTCTCATGCCTCCTGTTGTTTGTTTTTCTGTTTTTGTTGTAAGTGTACTGTTCACTTAAGTATTAAAAAATCAAAACGCAATTTATCAAGAGAACTATCTTTATTTCACACACCGACATCACATTATATGCGAGTTAAAGTGCAATTTATTAAGCGACATTTATTCTTAAGTTTCAAAGTTGAATAAAACTACAGTGAAAGGAGATGAACCGAACAAAATCACTTGATATAATTATTGAAGGCACGAGAGGTGAGAATTAGTAACGAGGTGAAGGCCTCTCGCAGTTAATACTATACATTTAAACTTTCGAAATTACATAATATCTTGTACAACTAGCACACTATGTCGATTATAAGACAATGATGATAATTCCACACTTATGAGACTTCGAGATTCAATCACAGGCACAACCGTTTATAAATATAAATATCCTCGTACTTAGCTTAAAGTAGTGCACAATTACAATTACGTACATATTTAATTGGTTGAGACCGCACCCCCAAGATTGGTTGAGAATACCGGGAGCTCATTGATTGTATCATAAATAGACATCCTCCATCTAATCATTGAATTAGTAGATTAATAAGCTTCACGTATCTTTAGTAAGACTCACTGTGTAATGACTTGGGATCTCGAATCTTTCAAAATTTTGAAGTTGATTATTGTGGAGACACGACGTATTTCTTCTCACATCCGCAGTACCCACATCGCCTTGCATCTTCTTCTTCTTCAGCATATTCGCTTGAATTGTCATCATCGTCTTCCTCGTCGCATTCAATCCAATTGCTGTCATCAGAGTCGTCAGGGTCCTGACTTCTTCTGCCTCCTTCATCCGAGACCTTGAATGTGAACTTCCTTGCGTGTGATTTCCCTTCGATAGCCTTATCACATCGTACCTTGCCTGAAGATGCCTTGTGCTTATCCTTGGAAGATGAGCCAGGTTGTGGGGGTGAGTTGAGATGATCTTTCTTCCCATCCTGTCCTTTCTCTTCTGCTTTCCCCACAATGTCGAGCAGGTTGGGATTTGATGACGACAGAAAATCACTCTTGTCATGAGTCTGGAGTCGATTGTAAGTGATGCTTTTACGAGTTCCATTGCCTGTGCAATCAAATCTCGTGAATTAATTGGGTGTGGTGTCCAGTCACTATGAATTAATATTCGATGAATGATGAATTTATACGTACCTTTCCTCTCATTTCCATTGACCAAGTCGGAGATGGAAAATTTGTTAGAGAAGTTCTTCAGGAATAGCCAAACAGTATTTTGCGCATCACCCATTTTGTAGGAGAGTGATAAGTAATAAATGCTGGCAATAAATCAAGGTGAGAGATAGGTAGATATCCGATATTCTAAAAGACTATGATTATGGAAAGACGATGTGTGAGCCAGGTGAACTTTCACCCTGGCACTTTCCAGTAATAAGGCTGGTCAGGTGTGTGTGGTGTGTTTGTATGTGTAGACTTTGGTAGTGAATTATGATTAGTCCTAGAATATTATTCTTACTACGGCGGACTAGGAGAGGAGTGAATGTTTGCAAAAGATAAAGTAATGGATTTTTACATGGATGTTTGTTTTACCTGAGTACCTGACAAGTTTCGTGCGGGTTCGGGTTGTCATTTCAACTGCTTACTTTCATCATTACGTGGTGTTTGCAGTAACACTGGAGACTCGAGTTGTAGGCTGTGTGTAAGCGGTAGTAGGTAGGGGAAAGGTACTTTCATTGTGCATTCGAGTGAAAGCGTGTCCACGTTGGAAGTTGGTATTTGGTAGGTAGTGGCATGTTCCGAGAATGGTAGTTGGTAGTTGGTACTGCTGCTGGTAAAGGTATAAAGGGGAAAGTTGTGCCAAACCACCATTGCGATTGCCAAGGTGGACGTGGACTGTCGTGGACCCTCACATGCTTCTGTGAGAATGTGTCTGTATTAAATGGAAAGATGGGTGGGACTCCAATTTATAGAGAGATAAATGCTGCCTCACATGGTACCGCTCTTAATCCTTTACCCTTCAAGCAAATTGGAGAAAAACGATTACTTTAAACTGTCTTTATGGTGGGTACAAAACTAAGTTGCTGTTTGATCGCGTGTGCAACTGAAACTTTCCATGAATGGGAGTGTGGGGAGAACAATTCTATCACATGAACTTTTATTGCTTGGGTGGAAGAAAGTAAAGGGTGCATTAGGGATGGCAGGTATGTTGAAGAATTCCAAATTGCAAGTGAAGAAATGTCGGTTTTATTTAAGATATACAGTGTACCACAATTAGTACCAACTACCAAACTTTGCGAAAGCTATTATACCCACCTGCCTGGAAGCCTGCTTGGTTAGTTGAGTGAGTGATGGTCTCTAGAATTTTGCAGCGATAAAGAAATCGCTGAATAGATCTTGACATGAAAGGGTTATTTTCTTTTACAAAATAAACATGACATATTTGGACTTTGGTTCCAGTTTGGTGAGGAAATAAGACTTGTGTAAGTAATCAATACAAATATAACTGTGGTGTGCATGCATGAGTTGCAGTTGCATAAGAATGAATGTTGGTTAATTAAGAGATTGAAGATACATGGCATTGAATCCCGAGTACCTGTGAATTCTGCTTGAACGAGTTCTGTGTAATCATTATAAGTAAGAATGTCTCGTTTTGGGTATGGGAGAGAATTACGTCAAATGTAACCTTTTGTTTGCATAAGACGACCTGGTACGAAAGTTTTAACGAATTGTCTCATTGTTTGTCCGAAGGGAAAGTTGTGTCTGCTTGTATGAAGTATGAGAGCTAGTTAGAGTTTTTAGAGTCTTCTACTTTCAGGGTTAGTGTTAGTTGTGAGCTTGTTTTTCCAATTATGCTTTGGGTTGGATGATTCATCATCCTCGACGTGTTTCGTTTGTTTTGAAATGCAAAGGAAATAAAAATGTCAGGAGAGAATGGAACGAGTCTTTTTAGTGGATTATGTCCTTACCATTCGAAAGTGAGTAGGGATGTATTCGAGTTTTTTGTGAAAAAGAAGGTGAGAAAGTGTCCCCAAGTGTGACATTTCTTTTATGACAGCTTAACCAAGGAGTCAGGAGTGAGTATGACTTTAAGTGTGTTTCTTTTTCTGTACATCCCTCAACTTGCAATTTTTCTTTCTACCACTTCAATAAACATGTTGTCCTAAGACTTAAGACTTTAAAGAGAAAAGGCATTTGTAAAAATACACTTATTTCAGCGAGACATACAGACAGAGTTTTTCTTTTAGTTTCTTGGGAATTCACCGGATGAAGAAGGCTAAAAGATCTCATCAAAGCAGAGGCAGAATGTATGAGGGTTTTCTTTCAGCAGGATTTTATCAGAATTTACGAATTCTTTCGGAGAAAAGACCCGTAAGCTTCCTGCCTTGTGATGACTTTGGGTTTAAAAGTATTTAAACTGGGAAGTCGCAAGTAGGTATTTGGTGGGTATAGAGTGGAAGAGAAAGCTGACGAGATTAATTTAAGGTAAGCTTTGAGCAAAGAAAGGATGGTGGAGAGAGATGAAATTCATTTCATTAAATTATTCCGAGGTTTCTGTGCTGCTCTGGTGCTTTCATCAAACACCACCAACGACCCCAAGAAATCTCGCTGTTAAGAAGGGGACGGTTCACACGTACCAAAGAAAGTCTGGAAATGATCCGGTGTGCCAAGGAGGATTTTTTCCCTATTTTATTGTCCCATACCGTGGGACTTAAGAATTTAAGATGCGAACAGCTACCACAGATATTTATATAGGCATTGTCGGCACAGGAACTTTGTCGGTGAGAAGATGGAGATAAGGCATCCGTCTATAAGTGAATTTATAGGTATCAGGAAGCTTAGTTCATCAGTCAGTTTAGTTGTAAAATGAATGAAGGAGACGTTTGGTCTCCCCTGGAAAAAAGCTTGGTGGTGGGTGGTGGTGCATATTTCAAACGTGGAAAGAATTTTATTCATGCCTTTATGAGAGGAAAGTCAAATTCAGGAGAGACCTATGCCACCACAGCACAGCGGCAGTGCCACTGCCACCAGAGAAATTCCTTTTAACTTCCTGATTTCAACGGAAGAAAGGAATACTCGAGGGATAATGAGAAACCTTTAGTGTATATGCATGCTGAGTATGAAGTATGAAGTAATTCTAAGCTTTCAATAATTTATGCCACGCCAGGATACATTTGTTAGGACATGGTGAAAGATATTAATAATTTTGAGAGTTATGTGAAAGCATCGTTTAGAAAGGTCCCTTGTGGGGACACCGTTTTATCTCAGGTGCTACTGGATGCAATCATTTATTATTTAGGCTCAAGTCATTTATGTAGAGAAGTTGAGAGAAAGAGAGATGAGCATTTTGATCATTGAAAGTGTAACCTCGTATATTTTCATAGGTCGTCCTCGTCCTTGTTTATCCCTGGAGGCACACACCTCGCTATTCAGGTTGATTGATTTTTCACTAAGGTATTTGAGACACATGAAGGAAACCAATTAATTCAAAGTGCATTTCGGAGAAAGAGCTTATCAACTTTTCCGGGGGTTCGAAGAGAGTAGAGAGATTGTATAGAGATCGCTACTTTATTAGCGTATAATTGAATTTCATCCATGGATCAAGATATTGTGCTGTAGGGGGTAAGGCTAATTTGTTTTTTAATGATGATGGATTATACACATACATCAATTTATTGTGTCCGTTCACCCTTTTAGTTCTTCGTAGTTTGTGCCCATAAGTTAGCCTAATTAAGGAAGATAAATTAGAAGGAAGAAAGTTGAAATTCAGTATAGGTTCTGGGTACATTAGCTTGCGATACGCTTTGAGCAATTAAGTGTAATGCTTTTTAAAGCCGAAGGGAACTACCATCCATGGGCTGTGTGCGAACCCTGAAGTTAATTGAAAAGATTCGCGTCTACGTAAGAGAGAGCGAGTATTAAAAAGAATCCAGTAATTTATTTCCCACAGCGGATCGAATGCCATATTCGTCAATTCCTCCAATATGGTAGTCGATTAATTCCAGAGAAGAAAGCGATCGGTTTTCCTGTACTTGTGTACTGTGCCTGAGACTTCTCTGTGGGAGTTCAGACTTTCTCCTTGTTGATTAGCCCTTTGATAAGCTCATTTTTCGGCAATCACGAAGAGCAAATATGTACTGAATTTTGATTTGAAACGGGGGGCACTTGTGATTCTTGAAGTGAATCACGGCTGTTTTGGAGGTCCTTATTGGGTGGGAGGAAATCTTTTTCAGAAGTAAATGGAGTGTGTCTTATGGTTCCTATTTCTTATAGAGTTTCTCTTCCATCACCGGCATACGTGGTGAGTTTAAGAAGGCTGAGAGAGAAAGAAACAGGTTCAATATGTAACTAACTTTCCTTGTGTGGAAGATTCATCACTTCGTGAGGTCTTGTTGAGTGTGTGTGGTGTGCGACTCTCCAAACTCTAAACTTACCTTCTTCCTACTTCTTTCCTTGTGTGCTTGGACTTCTTAAGTATTCCGTTTCGGGTTGCGTTCTCACCTCTTTCCTCCGAGTTGTGTGCAATTTTGGCAGAGTTTATCTCACCTCCTTATGCATTCCTGAACGCCTTTACTGGGAGATAAGGAACGATATGTGGTGAATGATTTTTTGCCGTTGAGCAGCTAAGAAAGGATGTATGGACATGGCCAGATGGAGGTTAGAGTTTTGGAGAGTTTCCTCAAGTGCCACATGAACGGAAACGCATGGAGATTTTTATTGACTTTTTTACCATTGGTAGATGTGAGGATGAAGCAGGTCGGGTCAGAAGGAGTGTACATATAGGCTAGTGTGTTATAAAGGGCTAGCAAAGCAATAGAGAAAGTCTTGAATATGTAAGAGAGATACAATCTGTATTTCTAGCGATAGTGCTATAATATTGGCACTATTGGCAGGCTATCTTTAGTGAGGCATGCGATCCATTTTTGGGTTATGTGTTTCTTATTGTGTCCAATGTCGATTATAGTCCGTTCCTGTCGGTCCAGTTGGAGAGTCTCTTTTATTGGCAAGGACATGAGAGACATCGACATCGGTGGAAATGGTATTTTTAGATTTATCTCTGTAAAATGAATTATTGAGGTGGAATTGCTGATCTGCGTTTCGCGAAAAAAGTCAGAACAATGAATTCTTTTGATTAAACTGGAAAAGTATATAGCTTGTAATTGTGTTGCCCTCTTGACTCCACTGTTTCTGTGGCAGGTGATTCTGTCGATAATCGAAAGTGGTGTGGTTTATATTACGCTTGCAATGAACGTAGAACCGGGACTCTCTCGCTTTCCCATTTTCCCATTAAGTGCTCTCGAAATTTATTGCTTCTTTTTCAACAGGAATCTCTTAACGTGATGCAGGAAACATCGGAGAAAGAGTTTTACTTGGACAATCCCACGCATAACTTTTGAAAGGTCTTTTCACATAATATGGGAAACCTGACTACCCGAATAGGGATTGCATAATATATAGTTGAGAGCTGTATAATAGTAAAATGGCTGTTTGAAAATCGTTTAAGAACTGATGTCCCAATTACTTCAGGGATCAATAGTGTAAGTGATGTTTGGGGAATTTCATCGTGAAAGGAAGGATAAAGGTGCTTGCTCATCGTTCTTGAGAAATCACTGGACGTATCCTACTTTCCAATCGTGTCCTTTAAGTATGAAGTAAAGAAGTCAGATTCAGTTCTTAGTAAAGCTTCGCAAGACAAGTTTAGCCTTCAGCGTGGATGAGTGGGCGATTAGTTTCGAGAGAAAAGAGTTTTAGCACAGTTTAATGGTCTCTTAATTGCGTGGATGCTGAATGAATAGTCCATTGATAAGTATTTTTGGAATTCTGGGTGTTTTTTATCCTTGAAAATTCTTGTGAATGAGAAGTTGGGACTTCAGTTCAAAGAATTAAAGTTAAATTGGAACTGATTTAGAAAATTCTTCGATATCATTACTATATATTCTTATTATAAAAAGATGTTTGTCAATCAGAACGTTGTAAGTTGGCGTTGGTTATACACGAATTGAGTAGTTGCTAGTGCAAGTTCTGTACTTATTAGTTTAATGTTATAGTGCAGAGGCGTAGTTGTATGGAAATGGCTCATTAGGACATAGACTTTCTTTGAAAATTTCACGCACTAATAATCCCTTTATTATTTGTCATCATAAAATCTACACAGTCTGGGAATGATTCAAGCACATTTCACGTTGCACATGGATTATGATTATAGTAATACTGACAAGTTCGTAACAGATAGTTATATTTAACTTAGGTACTTATTAGACACGTCAGAATGATAATCAAATTTTAATCAAGTCTCTATAAATTCTAGTCTTACACTAAAGAAGTAAGAATACTGTGATATAATGTGATTGTGAGTGGAATAAGCACGCAACCACCACGCTAATAAGTCCATTCAGACAATAAAGAATGTGTACTCATCAATTCTCAAACACTCACGGATCTTTCGAAACCATATTCACGTAGAGAGGCTCTTCTCTTCGCCTTAACTCTTTCAGCTAAGAAAGACAGATCACATTTCATTCGACATGGAATTCCCTTAGAAATTAAAACGTGTTGGAATCCCCTTCATTCGTGACTTAATCAAATTCTTACTTAGCAGACGACGCTATCTATTACACACAGTTTTTGACATCTGGAGTAAAATCAATTATCTTGTTCCTTGCAAAGAACTTCTGTATTCTTGAAGAATAGGGAATCTGATTAACATTTATTCTTTTT
Organism: Isotomurus palustris; assembly: GCA_034696625.1. Taxonomy (NCBI): domain Eukaryota; kingdom Metazoa; phylum Arthropoda; class Collembola; order Entomobryomorpha; family Isotomidae; genus Isotomurus; species Isotomurus palustris. Next base: position 59,106 of record JAQGAD010000120.1, on the reverse strand, counting down.
ACTTCGAAGAACACACTGAGATAATAGCTAGAGGTAATGAATTGGTACTCGATAAACACGTACAAAATAGAGCTCGTATTCAATGATAAATCTTTTAACTAGTGTCATATATTATAATATATATTACCATCTACACTTTAATTTATTATAGCTTCGTTTACACATTCGATACATCAAGAAGCAGACAAAAGCTGTAACAATATTTCTTTTTGCTCTTTGATATAATATAATATCCATTCACATTTCAAAAGGGAACAAACTATAAATAATATATAAATATATACACACACACGTATACACCTGATCAATCAGGCTTTGACGTTAGTTGCTATTACTCATACATATTTGCGTTGTATCTTTCCTGCTTTCTCCACTTTATGGGAAAGAAATTCCAATCAATCACTAAGAACAAGGTGTGACAGGTACAATTTTCTCTATGTGTTCACACAAGTAAATTATGCATTCTCCTGACGAACTAAATTCAACGAGACAAGAAGACCTACACACAGAGAGAGACTTTCTGTCTCTCTAACAGAGAGTCAGTTATGGGAGATAATCATATTCATCACGCATTTCCATTTTCCGCTAGATTTTTTCTCGATTCGCAAGAGAAATCCCATGAATACTTTATACACTCCTTTAATAAATCAATACCAGTTTTGAAGAGAGATGGTGGAAGGGTGGAAGGAAGTCGTCGCACTCATGATCTTTAAGGAATAATAATAGAATGTGGAAAGAATGGATGTGAAAAGTGAATGCAATGTGTAAAAAGTACTGTAGTATGTGTGTGACTGTCTGTGTGGCGTGTGTGGATAAGTGTGGATTTATATATCCCACAGTCTTTTGTGTGTAGAATAGTCAGCAGAACTTTTTCCGTGGAGAAAGTACCAAGTACGAAGTTAGTACGGAATTAGAGATTCCCTTCCATCAGAAATTCATTTCCTGACGATGAGGATGAGGAGGTCGGGCATCGGGTTGGATGATGATGATGACGGTAATGGGAATAATAATGATCCATCAGAGGATTACTTTGTCTTTTGAACTGGGGAAATATATTATGTCCCTGTCTTTCGGGATGATCAGCGGTAATAATGACTGTCACTTGGTGGTTCATTCTGAGAGGTACACACACACATATATAGTAGTAAATGATTCTAGTAAGTTGTTACATAAAAGCGATGATGATGATGGTAATGCTTTCACAGGATTAGATTCTCACATTGTCGTGTCTCATTGAGGCTTGAAAGAGGATTCATAATTTAGACTGTATTGCATTACAATCGTCATTATCTCCTACCACTAAACTACCTTTGCCATCATCATTATCCAGTAATCTTTTAAACCGAACGGTCTTCGTAAGCAGACAAATTGTTGTGTGCGAGTTTAATGGTTTTAATGATAACTCGAAGGGTATAACCTGCGACAATGAATGGAATTATTAAACTCGGTCACAGTTCAGTCGTTCACGCTGTGAATAATTAAGGTAATATTAGGTATCTTTGTTGTTATATCAGGTCAGTGGGTTCATACCCGGATCTCTTGTAATGCGAGATGTGAAAGGAGACAGGATGAGGCTGTTTTGTAATAAAGATAATTGATGTACATAATGATAATATAATACGTTAAAAGAGGACACATGTCGGGTAGTCGGGTGTTTTGTGTACGAGAAAAGAGTGATAGGTATTTTGGTCTATTTTAGAATTAGAATCCTTTCGGAGAATAGAAGTCTTCTACCCGAGAAATGATGAGTGTGTGTGTGTGTGTGTACATGCTTCCTGTTTGTATAGTTGATAGTTGATGATATAGGTCAACCCACAAAAACTACTGAGGCATTTATACTTTAATTCACTTGGTTGGTAATTTGTGTCTGGGTTGGTTACATTGGAACTTCTGAGTTCATTGCATGAGCACAGATCTGTCTAGAATTCAGTTTGGCCTACATTTTCTTCCTGGAGCAAAAAAAGAGTAAACTTTCATCAGAGATTAACTCTTACACCGGTACACTTTCGTGTCTTCGTTCGTTCGGTTCGTACGTATTAGTTTAATTGGACGAAGGAATCAATTATCTCGGATTGCGGTGGCTTCATTTGTGTGTGTTACATACGAGGAAGTAACGTAATAAGGGAGTCTCGACTTTCTCCACGTCAATAAATGTCATAGATGTATTTCCATACATGTCACTCATTTGAGGTGATAGGTCTGGGCAATCAATGTCTCGTGTGTGTTGACAGTTGGCTGTACACGTGAAAAACGCGATACCATGTGTGTTTGTAATAAATCTGTATCTTTTTTCTAGGTCAGCTGACTCACACTAAAGAACCAAAGACTAATAGGACTGACATTTCTGACATACTTCGGGAGAAAATAAGATTGTTATTATTGTACAGAGATACAAATGTTTATGTTTCACTTGAGGAATTTTGAGTGAAAGTAGATCATGTTTGGTAAAATAATGAATGGTGTAAACTATGAAGAATTTAGCACGCAATGTGGAATGCTGTATAAATGTGTTAAGTATGTATATATGTATATTAAAATGCATCCATTCATTCGGGATTCCGTAGTGTAATAAGTAGGAGTTTTTGGAGCCTTGGAGCTTCACAGCGGATAGATAGATTCTGTGATGGTTTGGTTACAGAAGTCTTTCCCGTTCCTCCTCGTCGTCAAATCCTTCTTCGTCAGACTCAAATGAAGTGGTGTCAGACCCGTAGTCCGAGACGTAGTCGTAGTGGTCCATCTGCTCTCGGTGGTGGTCAAGAGCTTGTCTGCTTGGGAAGATGCTGTCACACTGCAAACATCTGGAGGAACACAAAAAGAAGAAAGGTTCATTAGTTTTATAAAGAAAGCGTACGAGTATGCGGCCATGTGATTTTGATTTGAAGGAGTTGGACTTGGAGAGCATTAGAGACTTTGAGACATCCTCTCCCAATGGCATTTTGAACCGAATCTCATCTGTCTTTTAGAGTGACAGTGCATGCATTATTAAAACGAAATAATAAAGGATGTGGCAGTTATGAATCAGACTACTCTTTCAAACACGCTATATTATAACTTCATGGATGTGTACATGTTTATTTTAGTGTGGGAACTGGAAACTGACGGGTCTTACGTTCGCTGGAGAGATGAGTTATTGCAAAATATGATTACCGCACGTAGAGAGTTATCTGTTTGTGCTGGTGAGAGATGAGTTTAGTCAGCTATGTGAGCGTTTGAAATATGTACAAGTCGATGGTAGTGGAGTTTGTAGTAGCAGAGGAGAGAGCTGGTGAAGCTCAGGTGAGGCAGAGAGATAAGTAAGTTGAGTGAAAGGAGATTCATGAGCACAGACACACAAACTAAACAAGATGTATTGTGCTTTGCTTAGATTGAAGTGAATAATGGAGAGTGAGTAAACATTCACACGCGTTTAGAAGGAAATTTACCGTTCAGTGGGAATTTACTACCCTCGTGTGACACTTTCCATTAGGAGAAAGCAGTTGGTGTGAATTATCGTGGTGTTTTTAGTTTCTGTGCAAATTGTGTGATGGGTAATAAGCAAGAGTATGTATGTATGTATGGGTACACAAGACTTTGCATGTATGGATGAGCGTTCTTTTCAGAGAAGGAGATTAAAGAGATAGCGTGTTTTGTGTGCATAAGCTTAAGTAGTTTTGGGTAGTTTCGTTAAATTCCACATTTATGTGCAAGGCCAGGATTTGCGTTGGGCATTGGGTTCGTATTATATTCACAGCGATACAATGGAGAAAGACCTCCGATTTACAATTGGAATGAATCTAAATGGAAAAAGGATTCGATGGAATTCCTTATTTCACACTTTCTCAATGTTAGGGAAGGAAACAGAAGGACGACAGTTGAAAACAGTTTTACGGAGGAATAGAATCATTGTTGGGCTGGGATTTACGATGGCATCTTCATGACGAGCAATGCCATTTGTTTAAATAATTTATCCCATCTAAACCATATCTCTGTAGGAAATGGAGAAGGACATGCGGAAAAGCTTGCGAATGGAATTTCTCTGAATTTTATTTGAGTTATTATCGTGTAAAGGGGCTTTTGAATTTTTGCAATAGTTGACTGTTATTTACAGACGACAAAGAGTCCTTGAAAAAATGTGACACGAACACGGATGGCATTCCGGAACCAGATGCATTTGATATACTGGAATGAATTCTGTAACACATATCAAATTCCATAAGAGTAAACCATCCTATCTCTACTAGTTTTCTCATCTCTCAGAATTAATGTTCGACTCACTGAAACTAGACTTGGATGTATAGGCAATAAGAAAATACACAATAAAAATATGTTCTTCTCGTTTGAAAGTAATTGCTATTCGAATTTCGAAAGTGTACGCTCGATATCTTCAGTGACAGCCACTTTGTTCAAAGAGATACGGAGAATTGAGACGATTACTCTTCATTGATGCGAGCGAGTGAGCTTAGTTGTATCCCACTCCTTCAGACTGTTTGCTTTTACATAACCTAAAGGAAACTTGGAAATACACAACAAAAGGAATGAAAGGAATTATAGAGGAATTTTCAGTGTTTTCTTGAATGTACATGTAATTCATTGCTCATTGCACTTAAGAAAGTAGCGGAGCTGCTGGTGTTGGTGCCTGGTGGGTCGATTAGCTTAGTTTGATTAATTCAGTTGTGAGTATGTATCTTCAAGTGCACATGGACATTTGTGTGAAGGAAGGAACCTATTCTTGTTATCACGCATTCCACATTCCTTCATAATGTCAATGTCAAGTGAGAAACTGTGAAAGTTTACATAAGAGTGTGGTTAGAGAGAGAGAGATACTCTATATTTCTACGACCGCAGATCTTCACTCTAATCTCCAAGTACAACATTTGTCCTTAACCGCAGAGGATACGACAGGGTCATAACTTACTTATAAGGACACACTATACCTCTGCTGTGCTTTCTCTCTGCTTCATGTCCCACAAACCACCCCATCTTGTCTAAATACCTTCCTTATCTTTCTGTGTGAATTGTCATTTCATGAGGCAATATAATATACGTAGCACCCGTGAGTGTTCTTCTTGTAAGCAGTTGGTGAGACTCTCAAAGATGATGAAATTTCCTCACGAGACTCTGTCACTTTCCGCTAGTGACTTCCTACGCGATTAAGCTGTACACTACACACACCTTCCCCGTTAACCCTAATAGATAGCAACTTGTGTCAAAGCAGCTCAATCTCTTGTTGAATCTTAATTTTATTAGATGAGAGAGCTTCCCTAGATCTTGAGACTTGGTACTTAAAGAGAGAAAGTCTTGAAACATCCTGAGACACAAAGTACAACACATGCACGCTTCCTCTGGGAGGAAGGGAAAGCACAGCGGATATACTTCAATACTTTTACTCTCCCATGAAAGCATTGAGATAGTCGTGTAATCATTCTGTACTTTGTTGTGCAAGAGGAAATAAGTTCTTCTTGGATTGGATCATTAAAGAGTGATTACCGTGTGGTGACTAAGTACTCTACAGGCCTTTTTAATGACGCTTAATTGCAAAGAGGAAAATAAAAAGGGGGCAAAGGAAGGATAGAAATTGAGACATTCTGCGTGGTTAATCCTTCATAAAATTGAGATGATGTGACTCTTCATCCGTCTTATAATTTATCAAGTATAATGCAATTCCGTTCAACCTGACTCTCATCATATCTTCCAGTTTAATGGCTGAATTACTTTCTCCAGGAAAGATGAGTTGTCCTAGTCTTGTAGTCGATACTGCCTGATACTAAGCAGTTCAACCATTTCATTTTATACTTTGGTCTTTTTGTCATGAAGCTGGCTCAGCTCTTTCAGTGATAGTCAAAAGACTTCTCCATGATGATTTCGGGGAAGAAGATTTGAAGTGAGAACTACTGGAGTGAAAGTACTCATCCACTTTCACCATTCGAACGACTGGGGAAAGTCACCGTGAAGAGTGACACTTTTCTTCCACGCAGCTCTTTACAAAATTAAAGATAGAATGAGCTAGGGTAGAGAGTGCTTGAGTGTGGACAGTGAAAAGAAATCTCGTTCACAATAAATTGCTAAGTCGGTAGAGACATCGAGACACGACCAAACAGAGAGCTGCTAGACGTTTTAAATGGGAAATGAATATTAATGAACACTCGCAGATTTATAAAGCCATGCAACATTTGGGAAAAAACCCGTTTCCTGTGAATTTTCGGGGGAGAAAGTAAGAAGTAGTCTGAAATGAAGTTTGAAATGGGAAGACAAGAAACTCGATAGGATCTGCGTTGGGGAAAGTTTCGGTGCTTTCTATTGAAATGAATCTGCGGGTGAGAGTCGGGTGTGTGGTATATGGGTCCTTTCATGACTAAGCAGTCAGTGGTGAAGAAATATGTGAGATGTTAAATAGAGCTGGGGGAATTGCACAACTCTCTTAGAGAATATTAAACCAGATTCCCTGGAGAATTCTTGTCAGCTTGCTTATTTTCAAGTGGACAATCTCGTAGATTAATTTAATTTAAATCAAAACTATTTCAAGTCTTCCCGTGAAACTCATTATGAAGGAAAGGATTTAGTGTTGAGTAGTGTGTTCATGAAACGTGGAACTATTCATGGAGATTTTTGCAATGCAACTGGCTAAGTATAGTATAGCAATAAAATTTTGGGGAAGTAAATTAAGTAATCCCACTGAGGAAAGGAAATGGTGGGGGTGATATTCGGAGTGTTTTATCATTTACAACATATAAAGTAATTATGATAACGTCTTATACCCGTAATATGTGTGTCTGTGTGCATGTAAGTTGTTTCATTACATCGTAAAGGCAGAACTACACCCAAGATTGGTACATTCTACTGTGTTTGTAGACTCTGTTCTGTCCCGATTGCTTTCCAAGGTATTTGTTTAACACTTATAATCTCGAAAGATCTATAGAGTGAAAGTAGTTGACTCAGAATGTAGTCTGGAGAAATAGGCCGAAGCACCGGGCAATTAACAAGTAAACACACACATTCATTAGTCTATGAAACATGTTACAGTTCGTATTTGAAATAGAAGAGGTACAGTTAATAAAGTTATATACAGTTGATAGAGTAGTCCAAGGTTAATAACATGGAACAGCACGCGTGGGACCCCCTTGGATGCTTAGGCTTTTGTAAGTAGAGATTCAGAAAGGAAATAAAATCCACTTGAATGGTTCATCTTTCGAATGAACACCTGGATGGATGGTGAAATGAAGTGACGACGTGAGACTAGTAAAATGAATATTTATTCCGTGTGGCTGCTTATATAGTAAATATTTAATCAAGTACTGTGATGAGAGCTTGATTAACTCTCAGAAAGGGACTGGCACTGGGAGGTAAACAATATTTTGTGTGTTTGCTGATTGTCAGTGGGTGGAATATTCAAAGCACCTCATTAAAATGAGGTGTGATGATGAAATGGTTTATTATTTCCATCGATAATAAGATACACAGTTACAAGTTTCTGTTACAACGGGGGAAACAAAGAGATGTTTATGATGCTCTAGCATTTCAATTTCCAATTGCGTAGGGTTATGCAGAGTGCAAAAACAAAGCCTGAGATGAAACTTCCTGGAGCGCTTCCAGAGTTTGTTCCTTCATGAGCAATGTATTATTTATGTTGCACACGGAAATCGTCATCAGGAATGATTTGAAGCAGGCTACTTGTTGATAGAACGGATTAACTTGTCTTGGAGGAAAAATATGGAGAAATGACGAGGAAATGTTTACGACAGCTGTCAAGACGAAAGAGTAATGTGGATGATGAATCTTTGTGAGCTAACCGAATACACATGAAGTCCCTGGGGAACAAAAGGACTTTCACTCGAGTCGTTCAAAGGATTATGGCTGAAACTTGCAATGTTTTTGTGGAGAATGTATGAAGAAATGATTTGGTGATAAAACCGTATCCAAGTAAGTATAATAATAAATGGTCCATGGTCAACGTTTCAACGTCTCAACGTCTAAAAGTGCACGAGACCTTAAGAGAAATGAATTTTAGTGGGAAGGTTGGCAGTGCGGTGGTTGTGGTTTGTGCTGGGCTTTCAAAACAGGGCAATTTTAATAAAACGCCTTTCCCAATATTACGTAGAGTGAGGGTGAGAGTGTAGTGCATAGTAATGGTTAAGTCAGTTGTGCCAAATAGGATTGGGTTTGGAGTTTGGAGTACGTGTGTCTTATATGTTGAGTGGTGAAAGTGCGAAGTGTGCAAATCCACTACTCGTAGCGAAAGCAAAAGGAGAAAGCACTTTCAGCAGTCATTTGTCCTTAATGAGAGTGGAAGGAGCGTTTACTCTAATTCCCCTGTAGTTCGGTGTGTACTCTTCTCTACTTGTCTATAGATTATAAAGTTAGAAGGGATACATTTGGTCTTAGGTGGGTGTTGTGTGGAAGAGTTACATTTGGGAAATGTGATGGCATTTAAGAAAGAGAAAAATACTTGAGGAAATGGTCCGAGTTGAAATTGACAAGTTTCTCGCAAACTGGTGCTCAAAGTATTATGATCGTTGTGAAAAGAAGTACTGAAATAAAAGGGAGAGAGGAATCTGCGCTTCTCTAGTTTGCTTTGTGTATTGTGTTTATTGTGTATTGTCATCAAGGAACATTTTGAGACAGTGTTTTCACGAAGAAAAAGTCCGAGTCTTTGAGTCTTAGAGCTGTAAGTAATCTTCTTTTTACGATACTCGTGAACCTTAGGGAGCATTTGTAAAAAGGGAATGAGAAGGATTCTTGTTGTTCTGTGGAAAGAATGCAATGCAAGTTCAATTTGTAAGAGGGATACACTTACTACAGCTTATGATGGAGTTGTGCAACTAAGTTAAGACATAAAAAGTATATAGGCTGAGTAGTAATATGTCTCCTTTGTGAATCTAATAATACAACAATAGTGATCACTCTTGACGCAATCAGAAATGTTTCCTTCGTGGAACGGATGTTTACACTTTCATTTTGAAAAATCAAATAATGTGGATCTGAGAATCAGTTTTGTGCCTAAACGGAAATGATATAATGGGAAAGGATCGGGTGGAAGTTCTTCTTCCGCCCACATAAACAAAAATATGATACAAAGTACAAACTTACCCAAAATGTCTCTTTTTCTGTTGATGATCAGCTAGCTTCTTAGCAGTGGGGAAGGCTCGATCACAAACGTCGCACGTTAAACCTTCATCTTCATCCTCTGTGAATGAAAAAGTAAAACTTTCTTTAGATTATTTCGATTCCCAATTTTGAGCACTAAGAGAGAAAAGGTAACTCAATTAAGGAAAGGTGTAATTGCTCTGTCTGCTAAGATTAGTTTTGTAAGAAAGTAATTATCATAATCAGTAAGTGCGTGTCCATCAAAGTGTCTTTCGGATGCCGGAAATGACTCTTATACGAGACTTAACGCATTAATTGCAGTATGAAGTGCTGTCTAGAGATATTAACCTAGACATACAGAGTTGTTTTTTGTTGGAAAGAAAAAAGGGTCACGTTTTTTATTTACTCCCGATGGGAGAAGAAAAGTAAGAAAAATAAATTGTGTCCTGGGGAAGATGAGATGTGTGTAGGCGAGTTTAGACGCGTTGAATGTCAAGACGCCCTTTAATAAGCTTTCTTATGTAATGAGTGGTTTACGAGACAGGGATATTGGATTCTAGACTTTCTCTCCACTAAATCCGTGACCAAAATACCAAATCATTGGGGACAGAAGAAATAAATAAATAGCTCATAACGACTTGTTTTTGTTCAGAATTGGGCAATACGCTATTATCCTTCAGGAACACCCACGTGAATTCTTTGTACTGTTGATCCTACAAATTACCTGCAAACACATAAACCGCTTTCATTTTATGTCATTAATTCTAGTCTACAGTTTCTTAATGAGACTTACATTTACGTCTTTTACCAAAAATAGCACTGGATTATTCACTCAATTTTGACTGTCCAAAATTAGTTAAATATATACTTCAACCACCAATCCAGAAGTGAAGTATGTCGTGATTCTTTCTTTCAAAACTTTTACGAGTTCTCTACTTGTAAAACAGTCTTTAAAAGATTTCCCATAGTTTGAAACTTTATGTGTACAAAGATACTCGACCCGTAGAGAAATAGAGAATGATGAATAAAATATAGAAATACAAATGTACCCATCCGATTCTAAAGAAAGTAAGTTAGTACGTAAGCCATATTCTTCCTTGGAATTTCGAAACGACAGAACGAAAGTTTACTCAAGTGAATAACTCGTTTGCAGTGCTCTTTGCATAAGTAGCTTTCCAGCAAATCGTAAGTAGACAGAAAGAAGACCTGGTTTTGCCAGAAAGTTTCTGTACAGTTGGGTAATATGTGAGCCGACATGGCAAACCTCGATTATAGCTTTAGTATTTCCTAAGTAGCCGTCTCCTACTTATACTTTGGAAACCGAAGAAAGAGCAATATTAAGAAGATTCACAATACGGGAATTCGGTGAAGTGAGATTAGAAATGAAAAGGGCAATTTCAAAGTCTGATTCTAAAGTAGATGATGCTCAGGCTGAGGCTCAGTCAGATTCAACAAGACCCTTTTATTTATTTGTCGTTGGATTTACCTTTCAACATGGGTGAGTTTGAAGAAAGCGAGTCATGCTGAGACGCTATGGAGGCACCAGCGTGAAACATGACGCTAGCTGTTTAGCTGTTTGCTACGTATAAAGTTGGCTAAAGTTTCTAAGACTTGCTTTCGTGGAAAGCCAGTTGGCCAGTTTTGACTTCATTTGCTACAAGAACATGTTTATTAAGTCGAGAAATAGGGGAGGATGAATCAGCATCAAATAACTAAGCTGCTTTCACTGCCTTCATTTCCACTTGAATGCCTTCAAATGCATTTGTTTACCCGAAGAATTATGAGCGACAGATAAAGGCTGAAAGTTGAATTTTCGATTATCCCGATGGGTAAGCAAAACTTTGGGAATTTGGAACTGGGTTAAAGCCAAATTTATTAGCTAGAAACGAAAATCTATGAATTTAAACTCACGCCTACGCTTCTTCATGCATAGGTCAGTGAAAGACATGAAATATTAGACCTTCAAGAAGATATGCATGTTATTCTGATGGGTGTGTAATTCATCAGAGGGCAGAGGGTATAATGAATCCTGACCGCTTATAAATATTAAATAACTCATCGTTAGGTAATATAGTAATATCATGAGTTCAAGGCTGTCAGTATAGAAAATATAGAATAACTGCTAATAGAGTCTCGTGTCTTATGTAACCGTAACTTGATGTTATTCAAAATTATGTTCGTAATTCTGTTCACACAGGATCGGAGTAAAAAGTTGCAAGAAATGAATTGGGTTGCCATTCAACTGCAGTCTCGGATTTGGTGAGAAAGCAGAAGGAATATATATGGAATTAAATGGGAATTGCAGTTTCTGGAGCCAGCTGAGAATGATGTCGTTCTTTTGGGAAGAAACAGATCTCAGTTTCAATCAAACTCAAGTTTAATTAGGTTCGCAAGGTTGACTTGTTGTGAAGGCTGAATAATCTAACAAGAACAACACACGAGTTTAGATTTTCGAGTGTTGGAGTATTCATTCAGATCGTCGAGATATAATACCCAGGTGGATTTCAATTATGGAAAGTAAACTTTCTCTTTCTACCCCAAGGGGAATTTCTTCGTAGAGATGAATCAGGTTGTGAAATCAACCTCAACCGGAAAGATGAAGGCAAAAGCACGGATGTGTGAAAATGATGTGGATGGCTAGTGTTTTATGTAATATCCTCCTCCTGTTTACTATTTGCAATTTAGGAATTTAAGGCAAGTGATGTCAAGTTGTATTTAGTTAAGAAGAAAAGGATAGAAATTCTAACGGTGTGTGCGTAGATGAATCAAAGAACATGTAACGTAGGGAAAGCCTGAAAGTGACTGTTCGTTTGTTGAACTTAAGCTCAATTTTGCAAAAGCTTCGTAAAGATACCGCAGGTGGTCTGTAGCGAAATTGAGTTTCGCCTTGATTGGAAGATTGAAACAGACTGGAGAGGAATATTAGAGTAGTAAATAATGTAGCAGCCTCACTGACTTTCTCCGGATTGTTTGTGACTTTGATTTACTCGCGAATACAGTTGGACATTGTATTATATAGTCCAATAGACCCAAGGCGAGTGAGGTACGTGACGAAACTTGAAGGAATCTTTTTCGCTTTAATACTTTCGATGTATCGACGAGGAAAGGATGAACGTGTGTAGGCTGCAGTTTGTGAACCCATGGCGTGTTTAACTCTCCTTATTAGATAGAAATAGACACATTGAACGTCCATGAAGAACTATCCTTCGCCTTGAAGGCACAAGGATACACACAGACATCATCAATCGTGCAATAAAAGTTCTTCCAAGTTTAATCTTCTCTGACTAAGCTGGTAATGGAGAAAGTAATGTGGGGAAATGGTAGAGAATTAGTCGTGTCGTGTACATCATGTACTGATGTGGAATTAAAAGTTTTTCTCATTCGCAGATGAGTTAGCCAAGCTACATAAACTATATAGAGAACGTAGACGATAAGTTAGCTTAAGCCTTTCAGGAAAATGGATTTAACCCATGCGATAAATTCAGAGAGGTGGATTAAGGATTACTACACAGTTGGATTTGTCTGCATATGGTGATTACTTTGATGGCTAACGGAGGTGTAGGGCGTAGTAGGCTGCGTTAGCTTGAGGAATACTTTTGCACTCGATTTTTGTTTGGAACTACTCACGATTCTACGTGAAATCACAAGGATGGTGGATTACCAGTAAGTTTAGTGGATAGATATTCATATGAGATTATTACCGGAGAAGTTTGGCACACTGCTAGCCCATTAGTCCAGCAGTGTGAGCGTTCAGTCTCATAACTTTGGCATGTGTACGCTCTATTTCTTGGGGTTTAATTTTGACTTTGCTGGAAGGTTAGGTACATAGACAGATGGAAGGTTCGAGAAGGCAAGAAAAACAAGTAAAAGTGCTAACGAAGGGAGTCAGTCACCTATTAATAAGTTTTTTTTGAAAGGATGGTTCTGTTTTAAAAGAGAAAAGCTCAAAATTGTTATACTTTCTATATCCTCGAGGTCTGATCTATTGACTCCATGTAACATTTCAGTTTGAGAAAAAATTTAACAATTTCAGTAATGACTTGCCCTTTAGTGAAATGATGTTTGGAACAGGTGAACGTTGTTTGAAACTACAAGCTTAGGTAACAAGTAGGATGCTGGGAACTGAGACTTATGGCGATGAGTGTCTGATGGAAAGAAGGACTATGGCGAAGGCCTTGGAGGAAAAAGACCCAAGATTGGAGTCATTTGAACAACCAGTGTAGCGGAATATTTAGCCTGGAGAGGTGTTTTTTGCAGAGATTCCCTTTCCTTGCAATACGAAACTGTGCTTGAGAGCTAAAAGGGTATGTGTTATATATATGAAAACATGAGTGTACTATGAGACCATGAGAAAGTGTCGTGGAATATCTCGTTAAAAACATCCTCGCAATTTACAGTGTAAGTTTGAAGTAACGGAGATGATAGAGATCTTTTAAGAGAGGAAAATTGTGGGCAAGAAGTTTGTGTAAAATGTCATGAGCGAGTGATGCCTTTAAGCATCGTCGCTTTCCCTTGAACGGATGGATGCATCTGGAGCGGACTTGGTCTTATGGTCTTTGGAGAAGATCTTTCCGTGATTCTATCTATTGATAAAACTACACAAGAAGTTGTTCGTGACTTGCATAAATATTAGAGTACATATATTAATGTGTATATCCCGTGCCTACTTTCCCCAGAGAGAGAGCTGTAGTAATGGGCGAAGCACAGAATAATAAAGTTATCAGGATCGATTGTGTCACAGGGAAAGTTTTAATTATAAATAATGCTGGTGTGAAAGAATCCATCATTTTTCTTGGAGAAAGTTTTGCTGGAGAAGATTACTTGTGAGAGAGTAGAAAGTGAGAGGAGTGTATTTAGCAGGGTATTTTTGAGATGTGTACAGGAAATTAGAAATTACTGATTGTGTAGAGAGACTCGAAGTTGGGAGAAAAGTGATGGAGGGTGACACGAAGGTAGACCACACAATACGGGAAAGGAATGGGAATTGAACAACCGTAAGCAAGGAAGTATAAGGAGGGACTTGGAGAAAGTTTCGGTGAAACTTATAGACAAGCACAGATGAACCGGAAAAATGGTTTCATCTCGCAAAGTGAACTCCGTTAGTGGTGCTACAACTTTGCACGTCTTTTGTCGTATCGAATCGCTTGAGTTAAGATGGGGAAAGTGCGAAAAGGATTTTAGGAGCAGCAGCACCAACTAAAGTTCTACTTTCTCCTGTTGTGTTGTGTAGTGTGAGTTTGAAGAATATGATTCTCGTCTTACTTTTTCAAAGAGCTGTTCAAAAGACTACTGGGAAATCTTCGTATCTCAAGTTACATTTGCATACAAAGAGGGGGGGTGTAGAGAGCCATCAAATATTATTGGAATTGTGTGGAAAGGTTGGTAAAATGACGGGACGGTGATACTTGTGTTGGTATGAATGAAGGTAGAGTGGAAAATTCTGCCTGGAGCAGAGTGGCCCATTTGCTCAACCAAAAATTGTATTACTTTTGAATGTTGTACATCAATCTTCCTTTTCGGTAAAAGCACTCATTCGTTTAGGATTTTCGGGAAAATAAATCCGATAAAATGGATGACATTTGATGGAGGAGGGTAGTGGGACACTTCGAAGAATGAAATAATGATCATTGTGATAACAGCGGTATGACATTTACAACCAGAGGGAAGGGGTTCCTAGAAAAGTCAGTTGTGCAGAAGGTGTGCCGAACCACATATGAAGTGTTATTAGAGTTCTGGTAGTACGATACAAGTCAATTAGAATATACTTGGAACTTAGAAATTGGGTGACAGCTAAGTTGAATTCTACCTGAAGTTATTTGAGATATTAATACACTATCATATTACACATTAGCCTTTGAGGTTTCAATAGAATTTTCTGGTAGATAAAATAAACATTTCTATGCAGGACTTGGTCCAAGAATTTTCGTGTTTCACAATAAAGTTAACGTCCCACGCTTGATGTGGTCTCAGTGGAACTGGAAATCTGGAAGTTAATAATCTGGATGTAGAGCAAAGTTTGGTTGTAGAATTAAATTTCACAATAGAAATAATGCATTGCACGCTTTTAGATAGACATGTATTGTTAGAGGAAGTTCAGAAACATGATAGCACAATGATACGATAGTTTCGTGGAAGTGTCATCCTATCAAAAGTATGTTTGACACAATAGGAAAATCCTGACATGAATGAGGATCCTCGTAAAAGTCAGTTTTGACTTGTATCCAGCTTCTCTGTAACTTTTAGCCTGTACAATTAGAGGCGGAAGAAGTCGTGTGCAGCTTTGGTTCTATAGTTCCCACTTTTAGAGTTTGGCACAACTCCTACACTCTTCGTTTCTGGTGACAGGACAAGCGTCGGCATATCCTGGCTACAGCTACTCTAAGCTGATTGTAACAGATTCATCGTTACTTATCCAGCTTGGGTGTTAGATTTCCCAGAGGATAACATTCTACATTGGAGGCTGCTGGACAGCCCGACCTTTAACTTTCATTACAGTCAAGCTTGAGCTTGAGGACTCCTGACAACTGATTGTATCTACGTATGCGTATTTAATGTCGACTTGTCGACTGTGGTGATAAGTGTGTGGGATGAGATCAGCAAAGCTTACAGATTACTTTGGGGGTATAAAGAGATTCTACCTAGGTACATATTGTGTTTTGTATTCTCTGTTGGACGCTTTAAAAGTATAACATAGTTGTATTAGTGATCAGTGTAATCTTTTTGAATAATAAAAGCTCACCAAAATCGGAAGACTCATCTCCGCTGCTGGCTATGTGAGGAGTGCTCTCCCCGTCGTCATCATCGTCTTCGTAGTCTGAGTCAGAGTTATCAAAGTCATATCTCCAGACAGTTGGTTCGTTGGTGGTGGAGCAATTGGCGTTGGGTGAAAGCTCTCCAGAGGGTGAACTGCTTGTGCTGGGTGTTGGGGAGATTCTATTTCCATTTGCATCTGTCGTGTATGAAACTGATGTGGTCATCACTCCATTGCTTTTAGTTCCCTTCTTGCTCGATCCTTCAGAGCAATTTGAACTAAGATTTGCTGGGTGGGATCGACTTTTGTTCTGAGGTCTCAGTCGATTGTATCTCACTCGCTTTTGGTCTGTTGAGCCTGCAATAAAGTCCCACAGAGTGAAAATAGCTTTCCCGTGTTATGCATTGCGTCGTTTACGGGCTTTTAGGGAAAATCTACGACAATGACAACGGAGACGACGATGGTGTAGGAGAAAACAGGAATGCATATGGGAAATTATTGGTGTGTATGGGACAATATATGTCCTCGTGGCATTCCTGAGGTATTCTATATAAGTTCTCGGTAAATGCACAGAGTTTGCTATGTGAGAGAAATGCAGGAGAGAAAGAGAGACAAACAGAGCGAAGAATATATTTGACTGGGGAAAGTGAGGGAGGAATGGATATAAGTGTAGTTTGGGACTGGCTCCTTGAGGAATAAAGTTTACCTCGGTAATAAAGGAAATTCCCTTTTATCCTTGTATTATGCCATTACATAAAATACTTCAGAGCTGAACAGATGGAAAGGGAGAAAGCTACTTACAAAGTCACAGTCAGTAGGACATATATATAACATTCGGCTTTCCTGTGTGCGTCTCTCGTCTGGACCTAAGTGGTTATTTCATTTTTAGCTTTTCCTAGGAGAGAATTTTGTGCCTGCCGGTTAGGTTAGAATTGGGCTGGTGTGTTTTACCCAGAAAACTACGTAGCTGTTCTTCCAACTAGTTAGAAGACTTGTCAGTAAAGTTACTCGAAGAAGTAAACAAGGTATGGAATGCAATAGTATGTCTGAGTTTCTGAATATTTCATGAATTAAAGAAAAAAAGTACAACAACGGAAGAGTATATACGCTTCTCACACTTTCTTATGTACAACTATTGTTCTGTTGCACATGGAATTTCCTATTTTTCTAGAATGTAAATACAGGAATAACGAACAAATGTAATGCATTATAGTACATAGATAGAGAAAGTAAGGGAAAGTGTATTAGATAAAAAGACACTAGTTGTTGAAAGAAACAAGAACACAAAAACAGGGAAAAGTGCTCGCGTAAAGATGAGATTGGAAGTGGAACTGATGTGGTCGTTGGTAGAGAACAGTCGACTTTGAATTTAATTTCATTACTACTACAGCCCACAGTAGAGTTGCATTTGAAGTGGACCGTACGCTTTATGCCTTAGTGAACTGAAAGGAATAATCTCTTTCCCTCTTTCCCTTTCTCCTGTGCTGTGCGAGACATTTATGGAGTCAGTGGAATGAAAAAATTGAATTGTGATTTTTTGACCTGAGCTTTATTATTCTTCCCCAGTTCTTGGACTACATTAGTATAAATCATCCTGTGGTTAATCCAATTTCTCAGAAGGCTGTTCAATCTTCCGTCTATTTCTGCAGTTCTACTTCTAGCGTGTCTCTGTATGTTCGCTTTCTTTGTGCGAATCTCATCTCGGATTCCATCAAGACTCAAGAAAATGATGATAATGGTAGTGAGCAGTGTGTGTTAACCTTTCACACAAGATATCTTTTGGTCTAAGTAGCTATTATTATTCTCTGCTGACTCTTCCACAACCTCCAGAGTCCGTGGACTTTCATCCACTTAGTATACAGTAGCACCTAGTGTGTGTATATATCTACAAATGAGGCAATATATTAACTCGCGTTCTATGCATGAAACTGCTACTGCTATGTAACTCTGATGATTGTATCTCGTGTGATGACCGTGAAGAAAGTTTTTCGTTGTGCACACAAATAGAAGCTTAGCGTTGTCATAAAATCCATACATTTTACTTATCTCTGCCATTAATCTAGAGACTCTAGACTGGGAGAACGCTTTCTCCTGTAAAGGATGAGATAAGTATAGACGGGTGGAGATATTTATGATATTTAATTTTAATGTAGAGCCAAAAAGGAAGCTCTGTGAGAGGGAAGATGAGAAAAGCTTTCACTTACCATTGCCATTGGAAAAAGAAAAGTTTGTTGAGAAACTTTTCCAAAGGACCCAAAGCATTTTGACTGCCACCATCGTAGCGAAGATATTTGGCTTTTGGCTCTCTACTGATGAACTACGGAGGTAACTTCTTCAGACGAGCTTAGAGATGCCTACAGCTGTAGAAGGAAGGATACTTCGCAGTGTTCCTTAGAAGTTCTTCACTGAGGAATGTATATAGGAGACTGAGTGGAGGTTACAATGAAGTTATTCAATTTCAGCTTAAATGGGCAAATGGACTTTTGCGTGCTGTGTAAAGTTTTCTGCAATTAGCTTCTTCTCTATTAAGAAAGCATTTAGCGGGTGCCAAGTTGAGTGATATAGTTTGTAGAAACTTTCACTCGATGAATAAATGAGAGTTTGAAACACTCCACACGTGTCTGCACTTATTTAAATTAACATTTGTCAAATTGACTGTCTTGGGAAGGTTTTAAGAACTAATTAACTTTGTTTACGATACTTCAGGTAGTGAGTGGTGGTTAGGTAATTGATGTGATCGGTCAAAGTTTTACAAACGTGAGGTGACAGGACCGCTTCTACTTGTACTGTCATGAGTGATATGTACTTAAGAGATGACCACGAAGGGTATCAGAGTATCTGTGTATCTCTCTTGATGCAAAGAAAGCACCGCAACTGACAGTGATTGAAGAAGGACTGCGGAATACCTTTCAGACTGTGGTGAAAACTACTGTAAGCCCTCGTTACATAGGTTGGAAGTGATAAAATCAAGTTGGAAGTGAGAGAACCACCACGAACAGTACTTGAACTGGAACTCGAGAAGAGGTTGCAGTCGGGTGAAACGGCTGGGATGAAATGAGAGAGGTTTGAAAGGGATTCCGGTAGTTATATACTTTGAGAGGAACTTCTCTCGTGGAGATTGTGTTTCTGGGAGTGAGAGGGAAATACCCGGGTATCCTATCGACCACACGGTAAAGAACGGGCAGGTTTCTTAGAGTATTAAGGTCTGTGAAAGTTTGTGTGCATGTGAGAATGAAGAACGTTGAAAATATCAGGCGAAGGCGAAGGAGAGAGAGAGAGAGACAGAGGTAGGCTTTATGGAGTTTGAGATGTTGGGCGACTTGGAGGAATAGTGTTTCACACAGAGAAAAGGAGAATAGAAATTGGAGAAAGTCTTCCATAGGTTTCTGGTGGGACTGTGTGTAGTAACACTACACTTCTTCACATTGAGGGAGGCTGCTAGAGAAAAGTCAGAACTAGAAGCCTTTTCTCCATGAATTGAATGCACAATAGAAGATTCCTCTCCTTTTGTGAGGAATATTCCGTGTGGAGTCTGTCTGTGTTGATTTGGAAAGTATCTCTGCCTTCCATACCAAATAGTTTGAGAAAGTGACTGACTACTTGCAATGATGCCATCATCGTCAGTGTGTCATCTGAAATCAAAACGATCTTTGCTGTCCGGCCAGCCACCCGGAACCATCATTGGGGTCTTGAGGTAAACCAGAAAAGTCCAGAGAGCTTGGTGAAGTGGAGCTGAACTGTATTCAGTGCCGAGGCAGACTAGACTAGAAGACATAGTGTAGTAATATCCAATACGAGGTAACATTAATATTATGTCCGACATCACTGG
Source organism: Isotomurus palustris (assembly GCA_034696625.1). Classification (NCBI taxonomy): domain Eukaryota; kingdom Metazoa; phylum Arthropoda; class Collembola; order Entomobryomorpha; family Isotomidae; genus Isotomurus; species Isotomurus palustris. The sequence continues at coordinate 39,466 of JAQGAD010000120.1, read as the reverse complement.
CAGCATTTGGTGTATAAAACCTCCATTGCACCGTACACTTCCGTCGATCCATTAGTGTCGAAGAAAATGATGATGATGACGACGGTGGTTGTGTGGAGAAAGTAAATGATGATTATTGTACGAGTGGGCAATAAAATGTCCTTGTGGTCTTTCAATAAATCAAAATACACGCGGAAGAGAAAGTAGAAAGTAGCCATGCAGTCTATGTTGCAAGTAAATGGAAGGAATACCCGAGAGAGTTTGTCTGAGAAAAATGTAAAGACAACATTACATAAGAGAGATGGATATGGGTGATTGAAAATTCACATATGCTGGGAATCCGATGGAGGAAGAAATCGTTAAAATTCATGAGGAAAAGCTTAAGAGTTGGGGTTGAAAGTAGTGTTGACCATAAGGAAAGGAAATAACTGTGTGTGTGTATGGATGGTTGGTCATTGAAGTTTATGTCGGGGTGAATGGTGAGCCATATTGGATAAGCTGGTGTGGAATGGAGAGACCGCCAGGTAAGCCATTTAGGGAAATATAAAGAGAAGGAGAGAGACATACACATTCACATGGAAAGGGTCGGTAAACATGATTAGTGGAAATAAAAGGCATCTTTTATGTCAAGAAGGTTGAGATGAATCCCAAAGGCTTGAGCCGCGGTTCAGTGTTCCTTCACCGTTGGCGTGTTATTCTTGTGAGTTCTTTAGGTACGATGGTTGTCTGAGGATTTCCTCTTTCATCCCTGTTTCTTTACGTCGTCCTTCGTGTAATCTCCTCTTGGGAGCTTGACATTCGATAAAAACATTCCGCTTTTACTGAAGATCTTCCGGGAAATAAATTCTATTAAAATCATGGATGCTGCAGTCTCAAGGGATCTTCTTTATATGTAAGGAGTTTGGCATTACGACGGTTAATGCTTATTGAGTTGTTTTACTTGATCGCAAGTAGGAGAGAGAATGATGAAGGGTGAAAGTAGAGATGAGGTAGAAGATTGTGTGTGTGTATAAATAGATATTTGAACGGTACTTGTGTATGTGTGGGACGTTAGAGAATGTTAAGTAGTTTAGAGAGGAGAGAGGAAACATTCTAGATCGAGAGATAAGACGAAAAGTCAGTTCCTTAAGGGGAAATCACTCTAGCGTAATAATTAAGGTGAACTATAGGTGAAGTGGGGACATCGGAAAGTGCAAGGAACGCAACTGGTCTGGAGTCTCTGGAGCTTGGAGGATCCTGCTGCGATCCTATTTGGAGATGTCTCCTATAAATGATAAAGTCACTGAGTCAGTCAACTCTCCTGTTCAGCAAATCTCATTAGAGGAACGGGAAATTTAGGAAATTGAATTAGGAAAACTTCCCGATACCCGACGCAGCAGTGAAATGTCATGAAAGTAAGAAGAACTAGAAGAAGCAGACACACAACTTACCGGTTTTCGTAAGATATTTATTTTGAGGAAGTAAATATGACGTCTATTCAATCAACTGCAGAATTTACCTTGTTATTACTTTCCCTTACTAACGGTGGAAATAACTTTCGTGTAATTTTTAACTGCATAAATCTACGTAGGTACCTTTATGTCATAGCATATTTTTAGTTTTTAGTAACTACATCTTTCACTTTTAATATCTCTTCATGTCTTTCCAATTTCCGGAAACTTTCAAAAAGGAAATAAAAGTTTAATTTGCTAGTTGATGGCACTCAATTTTGATTCAAGAGACACTTTCGTACTTGATAATATTTTATGTAAAAGTGAAAAGAGCATAAATATAATTTCTTGGAAACATTTTCTATTAAAATCTGCTTCCATTTGGGTGAGTGGTGACTGATTATGTGAGTAAAGAGGTCGCGTGTATATAAAACGCAATAAGTAGAGAAGCAAAGTCTTAAGGAAAAGTCTTATTTTGAAAGGAAGAAGTTCGTGTCCCAAGAGTATCGTAACTGAAGGGGAGTAGGCCCAAGCATACATATAAATATATTTTGTTATTGTGAACAGAGATCGAGTGATGATGCTGATGATGCTTTCGTCATGTTATCACAGGTACGTCGACTTAATTTTCCGCAGTTGAGTCTCTCCTCTGTTTTCGAAGGAGGAGAATAATAGTAATAATAAGACCTCACATCTTTCACTTCCATAATTTGATCACCTTCAACACTAAAACATTTCTGTCGATTCTTACTTTCTTACGTAGGTTGCATGGTGGGTGTGTACACAAATATCCTGTGAACTTCCATTCTCTTTTCTTATTACTGCAGAGAGAATAGAGTTTTGCGTGGAGAACACTGAACACTTGTTGTTTGCATCCGCAAGTTCAAAAGATAAATCTCTTTGTACTGTGTAGACTTAAGTCTGTGGAGTTGACGAGAGGCTCTCTAGAGTTCCACGTGCATTCGAAGTAAGACCCTTGTCCTCACAAACTCACAAGATGACAACGATGAGAGTATTAAAACAGAGGAAGCGATGAGGACTCGGGGGAAACTTTTGTTGGAAAAGTTGGAGAAAATGCTGGAAGGGAGAAAGTGAAGTTTTAAGAGGGACCTAATTTTCTTACCTGAGTGGAAGTAAAGTGGACGAGTTAAATTTACAAGCCATGCAAAATGAAGTCTCACATCTTTCTGGAGTAATGTATGCATGCATATCTGATTTACGTGTTATCATCATTTACATTAGGCGAGGAATTGGGAGCCTTCCTTATCTGGTCTTTCCATCTAGGAAGTCAAAGTGTCTGCTTTTGTAAGGTAGGATTTATTATTCCCTGTTAAATTAAAACCGTGGAGTTTAGAGTTTAGAGCAATGGGGGATGTTGATGAATGTGAAAGTGCCGTGAGAAATTTAGTCATCAATGCTTACATAAGCTTTCCCAATTAAAATTTTCACTCAAGGTTTCCTGTAGTCATTGGGAAGTGGAACGGGAGAACGAGACAGACAGGAAAAACTTTTTGGAATTGAATTTACTTTCTTGTGAAACCTTACGAGCTATATTGGGAGTTGGAATGTTGGAAGGATATGTGAGTAAGGTTCATGAGAAGTATATGGACCAGGACTATTAGTTGAGTTTAGCTGTGTCCATGAAAAAGTTGTATATTTCTGAAACGGAGGAAAAGTTACAGATGCTAACCTAATTTCTTGCGCTTTGTGAAAACTTTATGATTCGTTCATCGTATGAGTTGAGAATTGAATTGTATTTGATAGTCAGTCAGAGGAGAAACAGTAGAATCGATTGAGTTATGTTTGCAATTAGGGACACAAACGAAGTATTACGAAGTGCAGAATGGCTTTGTTACTAGGTTGTAAGTAGTTGGAGAGCATTGTTAGCTGAGTGAGTAAGCTTTGATTTTCCCCTGTTCTTGTATAAAAAATCTCGTTTTCGCAGGCTATTTGGAGCGTGAGGGTCGTTGGTGGAAAGTAAAGTGTAATATCCGTCAGAACTGCCTGGAGGAGAATTATTAAGTCTACACGTATGTAAAGAAGATCGTCAAAAATTGCGAAAGTTGACATATGGAAGCAGACGGGATTGGGGTGCTTACTTAGTTAGCCAATGTGACAGGACGACGGAAATGTAGTCAAACATTCAACTTTCTTCTTATCAGGCTTTGTGTGTTGAAAGATTTTTCTAAGAAATTCACAATGGTAAATAAGAAGAAGCCAACGGAGGTGTTGTTAACCTTCACATTTTACTTCATAAATCTTGTCGATTGAACAGAAGAACAGGCACAGAAGATGAATTCCCTGTAGAATTTTGAACTGAGTACGTGGAAATCCTTCATCCACACGAGTTTTGACCTTATCACCTCAACCTTTTAAAAAATAAAAAGGTTGATCCCGTTTTTGTTTGCTTTCTCCTATAAAATGAACACAATTGCCTTTTTCTTCCTTCAACTGTTGTTTGAGAAGACAAATCAAAAGAATTACACGAGGAGACACATAAAAAACAACAGCAGGAAGAGATTTGCAATTTGTGCAGTGTGTCCTTAAGAAGAAGAAGATGGATCTCTTAAGGAAACCTTGGCAAGTTGAGAAGCAACAAGAAGAGTGGAGAGCTTTCAGCTTCCATGATGGGCATCGGATCACTGTAATTCCACATAAGACTGAGAAAGACAGATCACACACTGCTCACTTTGGAAAAGTACAAAACAATCACGCACACACACAGCAGTCTTCTGAACTCCGAAGCAGTTTTTCTTCATATGAATTAGGATATACTGAGTTCATTAGTCGTTTATTTTTCCGAACGGGAAGCAATATAAGAGTAAGAATAAAGTAGAAGGTGGATGGCAGTTCAGTTGTAGTGCCATGAAAAGACGCGAGTTTGAAAAGGGAAAGGACCTTGTGAGTATTGTGTGTATGGAGTACTTAAGTGCGATTGAAACTAGCATCTCTCTCTCTCTGTCTCTCCAAAAAGAACAATTGCTTGGAGAAAGTTTTTGTGAAAATATCCTGAGGATTTTTTAGAACAATGGCTTAAAGCTTTTGTCCAAATGAAAGAATGGAAATGCAGTGAAATGAACTGGTGTGTGTGTGTGTGCATAGTGCAGATGAATACAAACTACATGGAGCTGTGTGTTGTGTCAAGAGCAAAGATAAGTTACGTCTACTTATTGTCACCACCAACATTGGAATTCCTCATGCATACAACAAAGCGTAGACGTAGGCATATCTAAAAAGTAAAAATATTTAGAATGGTTTACACCGGAGACTTGAGCATTTTTTTAAGCTCAAAAGTTATCTAAAGAAGAAAGAAGTTGCGTGTTCTTTCTGGAACACATTTTATTGTTTCCCCAGACGAAGCATTTGAGAACACGTCTTATTATTACATAGTGACTGAGTGAGGGTGAGATTACTTTCACTTCCTGCAGAAAAGAAAGTTAATCTCGTTGGAATGGGAGGTTTAATGAGAGAACGGTGTCTGTTATATCATCACCCATATTATTTCTTAAACAGGATGGTATATACATAATGCACGCGTAAAGTCTAGCGTTAGGAATACAATGTGAAAATGTGTATGTGTGTGTGGGATGTCATATTATACGACGTTCCAAGATTAAACCTTTATGGGGTCGTGAGTTCCATCTTTCTCATGGAAGATATGGGTCGTTATGTGAGACTTGAATTGGAACGTCTTCATACAACTTCTGTGATGTGTTCTTTTCATGTCTCAAAGTGTATTAAAATTTACGCCACCCGAGAACATCCGCGCTTTAGAATTCTACCCACGTCTACTTCTCGATTCTAGGGTAGTGTAATACAATTTGTAAATTAGTTTTAACGGTGATCCCCACAGGATTTGTAGGGCTTGCCGGTTTGTGCAACTGAGTTCCTTATCCATATGGTTGGATGCGCGAGTATGAAAAGAACTCATTCATGTTTCACGTTGAAGTATGATGATTTAAAGATACTTTACTTTCTGAAACTGTCTTACTAGTTTTCTAGTTATTCTGTATTCCCACCATGCATGCAGGTGTTCTTAGCTTTTATTACTTTCACTGGTACATTTTTTATGCTTCTGTATGAATTAATTTATGGTTCGGTGAATTCGACAGTTAATTATAAGTTTATTACATGGAATGGTTTTGATATTTGGGTATATTTATTCAAATGAGGGTGCAAGGTACATAAGAAACGGTCGGGTTCACACGGGTAGAAGGTTATCTTTCTTTCGATGAATAATTTTAGAAAACTTCAAGGACTTAGGAATTTATTGGAAGTCTTCTTTTCCCTTTCATATTAATGCATTCAGTTCAAAGTAATCGTTTAGTGTCAAGAGTGGTGGTTGTACATACGGTTATAGAATTTCAATTTCGGTTGTTTACCAAAACCAGGCTAAAATGACGTTAAGGCAATAATATATGAATTTGTATACGCACGTTAGGGAAAATTTCACCATTGCGAGTGAATCTCATTTGAAGCTTTTTATGCAGCAAACACACACGGACGAATAAGCAAGTTAATTTTCAAAGAGGAAAAGAAGAAGTCCCTGAAGCACAATAAAAATGTGTTCTATAATGAAATACCCGAACTTGAGAGAGGATAAAAACGTGCATACATATTTAGTGAACAGGCTTGACATGTTTTATGTAAAGATGATAAACCTTCACGAAAGTAGAGCAGAACATACAAGACCCTCAAGGCGTTCGTAGAAAATTTTGAACTGGAAGCTGCGGAGGATCTCGCCTACAGGAAGCGGACATTAGATATACAAAACCGTTTTAATAAAGAATAGGAACAAGAAAGAAAAAAAATATCATTGAGATTGATACGCGTGTGTGTGTGTGTGTGCATAAGAAACAAAAAGATCTGCTGAAGACTGCCAGCCCATTTAAAATCTTCTTTAAGAGATAACGCGGATACCAAAAGAGCTGTCTTGAATTTCTCAAGAAAAATTTGCTTGATGTAGTCCTTGTTGTGTTTTTGTAGAATAACCGGAACTCTGAAGGCAACGGGAGACTCGCAAATGGAGGTTTTATTAGCGACACAGACACGCACACACACCTCGAGACTCCGGACCTGAAGCAACTTTTTCTCAAGATGTGTCAGAAACAGTTGGGGAAATGATAAGGAGAACAAAACCTTCTTTAACTTTCACCTCAGGGAAATTGTCATTCAAAATTTGTTTACGTTTGGATGGGTCTATAATGCCTCCGAGTCTTTCTCTTATTTGTTCCGTCTTGTCTGTGTGTACCCAGTAAAAATTCCATTGCTTGGAGGTGTGTATTCCTACAATTTATCTTTCCACAGTGAATACTACAAATGTAGAAAGCTTATTAGGCAATAAATTGGAAATGTGAAAGAGACAAGATACAAAAAAGATGTATGTTCAAGGTTAGTTTTTTGTGGAGATGCTCGCTACCTTAATCTAACATCTACAGTGAATTCAAGGAATGTGGAAATGTCTACGTGGGAAACAGGGAATCTACGTGCAGAGAATTCGAAAAAGTATAATATATCATGTGAATGTGTATTTAAGAGAGAACGAAGGAGAAGGAAACGAAGAAACGGGGGTGTACATATTTCAAGGAATAATAATAAACGGAGAAAAGGTACCAGCTACATTTGCATAAGTCTCGGTGGGACTTCTCCTTGTGCCTTGTCGTTGTGTGAATGATGGATATCTTCGCTTTTAACTCAAGGGAGGTTTGTGCTTTCACTAACCATTGATCTGGCTGAATTTTCAAGCTTTCCTTTTGTTTGTACTTTGACTGTGTATGTATTCTGTATTGTGTAATCGCAGCTCAGTCTTTCAAACGGTATATTGCTGTTCGAAGAGATCGAGTACAAAGCTTTCGACGGTTTTCGATTTTTCACGTGTAAAGGTAGGCTGTAGGTTGGAAGTCGGCATGAAAGGTATGTAATATCGTATCTACTGATTCATACATTTCTCCATGATGGAATAATAATAAATCGTACAATGGTTGTAAGCTTTCCGGCGGAGGAATTCATGCACCGGAGAATTCGCTCGATAAGGAACAAGAGACAAAATTGAAAGGCTGAAAAGAATTGAAGAATGCATAGAGGGTAGTTTTGTTTGGTGCTGCTGCTTGGAAATCAGGGCGCATACGGACATGTACAGAGAGAAGTAAAAGGAGAGTGTTGAGAAAAGTATGTATGCTTTTTTGCGAGTGTATCGTATGTTTTGTCCAATTACTTTATTCCCGTAAGCTCTCCGGGCTTTTGTTGTGCGTTATGTATGGAGAAAGCGTGTGAGCTTATTCATTCACGTAGATCGTATCCTCATATTGTGTTCTATTATTTATCGGTCCGTGTCAATTTGTTCGTGTAAGTAGCTTGGAGGAGAATAAGACGGAAATAGATACATTAAATTAGGTTTGTGAGAAAGATGACGATTACAATAGAGAAAGTGGGTTGCGTGGGAAAGTAAGTGGAACATTGAGAAAATGTCCTGTCGGGTTCTGGTGATGCATTGAAAGATTAGAAGGGTAAATTATATAATGTTACACGGTGAAAGCACAAGCATTGTTGGTAACGTGGTTTGATCCTCTTCCAACAAATGGAATTAACTGTATGAATCAAATTATGTGTGGTATTTTTTTAGCTTCGCGTAAAATTATCGTAGAAGTCTCTAAACCTGAAAATATATGTGCTTTCTGTATTAAGCAAAATAGCTTGTGGGCTTGAAGTAACATGTAGCGTTTGCCTAGGTGTGGACTGTGGACTACTTTAAGAGTAATCTGAGCTATGTAGAAATTCCAGGAAAAATTACTTCATGTTTTTCGAAAAGCGTTCAAGTTTTTTCTGTGAAAATCTCCAGATCCTAATTTAGATTGGCGGATTGTGAGAGTGAAAGAAACAAGCGTGTCTAATATTGTTACACAAAGACGAAAGCATATAATTTTCTGGGAACTCATCATGAAGATAAATAGCTTAGGCTTGAATTGAGGACTGTGATTATAATCAATCAGGCACGGCTTTTGGCCTAGTGGTAACTGGGGATTATATAGTGCTCTGGCTTCTGTGGTTGACAGGAATCTATAAATACAAGAGGGACATTAGAGATAATCGGATAGTCGAATTATTAGCTTTCTCCTTGTGTGCTTTTTTACAGAGACAAGTATGACAGGGCAAAACCAACAGAGTGTGCAAACTCACACACATGTATGTATGTGGTATGTGTCCAATACTGTACAAACTTCAACTTCCTCAAAGAAATCGGAAAAGCAAGTAGTGTATAATATATATAACCTCTTTTCTGTGGTCCGTCCGTAACAGTGGTGGTACCCTTGTGCCTTGATCCAATTCCACGAGTTACTTTGAGCTGAGCTCTGAGATCGCATTAGGAGAAGAGTATTTATTGTTCTTCAAACATTAAAGCGAACTCTCTTCGAGCAGCTTCAGATCAAAGGAATAAACTCGTAGTTCCTTGTCTGTGTGTCCTCCGATTTAGTTTTTTCTACTCTCAGAAACTTTTTCCCCATGTTTTTGCTCCTCAATGAAACCAACAAACTACAAAAGAGCTACAGGTAAAAGTTTATGTAGGAGAGTTGCACGTACAAGAGTATATAATTTGACAACAAGAAAGATTTGTTTTCATTTCCTTTTGTGGAGTTGAAAGATTCGCTTTCTCCAAGTGAACCTTTTCCTGGATGAAACGACTCTTCCTAATTTTTCACTTTGCAGTTGTTTAAACTATTCTCCTTCAGGGAAATACTTGTGTGTCTACTGCTGTGTATTCTTTTCACTCAGGAGTTAGGAAAATGGATGAGATTTCTGGGTAATAAATTGACATGTTCTGACAATTATCGGAGTACATGGAAAGAAGAAAGTCTTGTCCTTCGGGGATTCGGTTAAAATTGAATGGGTATCCGTTAAAGGAAGCCTGCGAGGGAGATCGCGGTGGAAGTTTAGGAAAAGATAGGAATCTAGTTCAGGAAAAGATAGGAAATCTAGTTTTATTCTTTGAAAGTACAATGGTGGCTCATCGCGTGTGTATGCCATTGTTCGAGATCAAACGAAATCATATTGAGTTCAGGGTTGGTCTTGTAAGAAGCTAATTGGAAAGACATTCCGGTTTGAGAACAGTGGTCCTCATCTTCTGCACTCTCTTTGCCCAGTCTTCCTTGAGGTTTAGTTTTATTAAGATTCCCCATGTGAGCGTGTAATCTTGTATATAATTATAACTTGCATAACTACTACTGCACAATCCCTCGTTTTCAAGGATTAAATTAAACTAGAATTCTAAGAAATGATTTAAAATTTAATTTGACTAAAATTCTTGTGGATAAAACCGCTGAAATCTTTTGTTCTCACTTTGAATCACATCACGCTTAAGATTCATGTGGGACGAAAGATTTGGATTAACCAGTTTCTTTAATGCTTTCTCCATGAACAGAGTCTGACATTATATCCCTCACATCAAATTCCAATTAGATGCATTCAACCATTTAGCTTTGTGAAGAGCTGAGAGTTGCTTTCTCCACAATTGTTGAGATTTTTAAGAAAAGTTCCAAGTAGAAAGCAACCTAATAACAAGGAGCTTAGACTGGCAAAGGACCATACACTCACACTGAATGAGTCTTGTGTGGTTGTAGACCATGAAATTCATTCATCTCGTAGCTATTCTTCATGCCCACATATCTGTATCCAACACCCATGGAACCTCTCAATCAAGGCAGTCAACCGTCAGTCAAAAGTTCTTGTTCAACCAGCACACACACAGGCTAGCACACATATATACACACAAACTGCTCACAAAATCATACACACAGATGATTGGAAAAGAGAAAGTTCCTCATCCAGCCCAAAAAACACAATAGAAGAGCATATCCCTCGAGACAGGCTTGTTCTGGAAATAATGTATCTGCATCGTTTTATTTCTCTGGGAATCCTTCAAAATGAATGATCTGCTGAGAATTCGAATAAGACGGGAGTGCAGAAACTCTGTGGAAAGAAAGAAAGGCTGGGTGATCTCTCCAAGCAAGCATGGAAGGATTTTTCAGCCACGTTCGGATTTTTATTTCAATAGATGAAAAATCGGATTGAATTTTTACTGACGTAACTGTAGAAGACGGGGAGAGAGTTTGTACGTGTAGTCTATACGTGAATGTATGTATGTATGGGTAAGTGTATGTGTGTTGTACTTCAGTACTTCGTACAGTTGAATGGCGTCCTGTCACACAACGAGTAGAGAGTACAGAAAGAGATTGGAAGGAGAATACCCAGGACACATTGAGGGAATAAAGTGGATGGAGAAAGTGTTGTGGAATAAAGAGGATATCGAATATCACTGTGGGTCTTTGGTTCTGCTGTCAGTCAAATCCTATTTCCCCGTAGGTTGTTCATCCTGATCGGATGTTAGGAAACGAGAGAGCCAAGTCGTGTATGTTTGGAATAAGCAAGGAAGGAACCCATTTCCTAGCTGTGTTTGATTTACTTTAGTTGTATTTCCTCATCACATTCACTCACACCGAGAGAAAGTATATAAGGAGTAGAAACCACGATGATGTTTGACTCAAGTCAACCTTGATTAAAGGGATGGAGAGTATAATCCCATACTTCGTGGGAGTCACAAGTATCCCTCGCTCTGTAAACTTCTTTCCCTTTTGGGAAATAAATGCACTTCGGTGTGGAATTGGCTTGAGCGAATGATGAGAGCGTATGGTGAAAGTGCAGATTAGCTGGAAATCTAGGAATGTAATGGCATAAGTTGAATTTAGTTTACTCGGTGGGAAATAAAATCCTTTTATACAGCAAGGCTTCTACATTTCGGAGGTTCAATGAAAAGGTCAGATTGGTGAAATATGTGGACTACTGTTTAAATGACTTCGAGGGATGTGTGTGTGTAGAAATTGAAAATAGATTTCATGTAACGCGAGTGTGTGTGTAGGTGGCTGCTGGTAGAAGTTGGTAGCTGGTAGGGGAAAGGAAACAGAGAGAGAGTGAATGTTTCATGTATGGAGATCAACCGTGATTTGCTAGGAAGCCTATGGGACAATGTAAGTCGCAATTGTAGACGGATGACTGTATGAATTACACAAGAGAGAAGCTTTTGCTTTGGAAGTGGTGAGGTGGTTTAGTGTTTACTTCCTATCAAACTCACAGATGATCCTGTTCTAATGGCCTAAAGTACTGCGACGGTAATTAATTTAGCAAAAGTAAAAAGCATTTGCTCTCTCACATGATTTGATTGCATTACAATTGCCTTTGCTTCCTGCCTGAGTTAATTCCAACCATAATGGATACCTGGGTGAGTGAATGCCAGTGTGTGTTTTACGTATGTACGTAAGGATGGCGAAACAATGCATACAGCTGACCTTTCTAGAAATAGGAGAAACAAGAGACTTCTCATTAGTCATGTAACTTGGTATCATTTCACTTCGTGAGAATTCAGATGGGAGAATGATTGAAGGCATGGGATACGAGCGACAGAATACAGGACTCGCGATTTCGCTGACGTACAGACGTAAGAAAGTATAAAAGAACAGGGAAAGTTTTGCTCAGTGGTTTAACGAGTTCCTGTGGGCTAGAAAGATTAAATAGGAGTGTGGCTTATGGTGAATTGCATAATAATAATTTGCCAGCATTAAAAGATGAAATGAAGCTTTTATAAATTAGTAGTTCTGCTTCTGAAAAGGAAATGGTATGTCGAGTGAGTCGGGATCTGATCCTACTCTCCATTTGGTGAGTGGAATTGGTGGCTTCTGTTTGATCTTTTTTCAGGTTGAGGATGAAAGAATAAAAGAACAAGGAGCTTGTTAGAAGAGAGTCTTGAAACTCGTTCTATGCAAGAAATAATATAATTCATTTCGTTTCAAGGGTGAGCTCAAGACGTCTGTACATACATAAGTTCTGCATGTGAGGCAACTGGTTTTAGAAAGATGTTTCTGTCCTTGAAATATTGGCCTTTGATATTTGTACGTGAGCGTCAATTCCTTACATGCTATTTAAAGGGTGAGTTTTAGGAGGAACTGGGGATTTGAAAAATCTTTTGTGAATTTTTCTTGTTAACTTAAATATGGAATGCCTGAAGGAGATTGTGGATTGTAATTTGAAAAAATAATCAATTTTTCTCGTGTGAAAGGTGTGACTAGATGAGAAATCACTGGTGTCTGTGATGCTGCGTGGTGATCGAAAGTAAGTACAACGAAAGTCACATTATGAGGGAGGTGGTGAGGGGTGAATGAAGAATTACTGGAATCCTTCTTTCTCTTTCCGTTGCGGGGGTTTCTGTAAAGGAAATTACACAGGAATTAGTTTTTTGTAAGTTAACAGTTTACAGACAAACTAATTTCCGTAGCAGGAAATAACCTCAAGTTTACAGAGTTGGTGGGGTGTTATGCAGTGTTTTCCCTTTAAAAGCAGAAGGGTTTATTTTAGCTCGGGTCTGTTAAAACAACATGTTGGTTTTAAACACAACATGAAACGAGCTCGTGCTAGCCACCGCGTTGGTGGTTCAAAGAGAAAGTTGTTAGGAAAACTTGGCGGAGGTGGTTCACATTTGTTAAATGCAAATATGGTGAGAGAAAGTACGTGTGGAATTAAATAAAATTTATCACTTTCTGCCTTTAATACAAGGAAAGAGAAAGTGAAAGCACACAGGAGAGCGTGTGTGTGTGTGTGTACGTAAGTATTTAACTATGGTTCTGTTTCCGACAAGCATGGGTTTTAAACAGAAAGCGAAAGCAAATATATCACTTTCGGCTAATTTCCTCTAATATTCTTGTTTTTGCTGGATTCGTGTAAGGAGAAAGGAGAAAGCGATTAGTGGTGGTTGGATTTATATTTTTACTTTGTTTGTTACTTTTGGAAAGTCTTGGAAAGAAAGAAGATGGAAGGTTTGATGATAATGAAGGCATTAATATAAGTTATGAAGATAATTGCAGTTTTCCTTGTATGTTTGAGTCAGAACAAAGCTTGTTTTTAAATATATGTTATTGTTTGTGGGGTTTATGGTTAATCCAACGTAGATTAGTTTGCTTATTTTCTTTCTCCCGTTGGTTTCAAGGTCTTTTTTCAAAAGATTGTTATGCAAAATAATCTGGCCGGGTGGGGTGGTCGGTGCGTATGGAACTGCATATTCATGAGATAAGTGATTTGTTAAAACTTTCTCTTGGGTGACAGTTCGGGCAACAAAGCTGAGATTGGAGGATGAACAACATACATACATGTGCAAAGTGTGCCTGCAAGGGAAAGAAGTCACAGCCAAGATGATGACAATGTGAATGAGAAGCAGACCTGTGAAAGTCTGAGGTATAGGTAAGAAATCTCAGGAGAAAGCCTAGAAAGGGAAAGGAACCGAATTGGCCAGGAGGTTAATCAGTGTTAAATGTAACTCAGATTTAAAGAGGGTTGGCAGATTTATGAAATCGATTTGTGTGGCTTTCCGTTCCAGGTCTTATGGGAGGAAGAAGAAGTGAATAGAAAGAAGCCTTTTTGTACGAGGTTGCTTAAGGGATTAGGACGAAAGATATTGCATTAGACAAGAAGACTGACTGAGGTTTGTTCTAAAGCTGCCTTTATTCGTCGGCCTTTCTCAAAATGAGGATTTATGAGACGAATTGAATCAACTCTTTTCTGTGTTCTGGTGAAAAGGACTTTATATTCTCCCTCCTCCGTGATAAAGTAAATTGCTTTCATTTCCCTTAGGATTTCAAATCTCTAAATGGCTGTACTACTATCACCACCACCAACCACTATACTCCTGACTGCTGTCCAAGTGCGAAGGAAGCAACTCAAGAATTCACATTTCAGTTGTGGACAAATCTACAGAAAACGAGTGATGATGATGATACTGCTGTTGGTGTGATTTCAGTAGTGTTGTTGGCCAGACTGGCATTATAGAGTTAGAGTAGTATAAACACACACATAATAATAACTAAATGGGTCAATACACATTCACACACATTTCTCTATACAATAGGACAAATAATGATTGTAATTCCATCCTTAGTTTTGAATCTTATAAAGACAGACAGTGAGAGAAACAGGAGAGAGATGTTTTCATTCGTTGAGTCGTATACAATCGGATTTGTTTGCATGAGTGGACACCAAACCTCTGGCTTGTGAATAACTTTCCTCTTTCGTGTTTTATTATTCTTTGAACATGCAAACGAGATAATGAATTAAAACTCATTAAACTACGTATATCTTTCACCACATGCATAGAGAAAGTTTTAGTTTCGAGAACAAATACAAATTCAATTCGAGTGAAGATATCTCATTTCTTTGTTGGTTATTGGTTACACTCATTCTAGTTTGCTGAAGTGGTTTGGAGAAGTAGCGTACTCAGAATTCGGGGTTGCACCACTCACCAGGGACTTCATGGGAAACTGGAGGCATTAATGGGTCATATTCTGGATGGCATTTGTGTGTGCCTAATGATGGTTTAATTAGTTAAACTTCCGAAAACGATGGTATGCAATGTACATGCATCCAAGTTTCAGTTCGTGGTACAGCACAGCAAACCATACAAAGCACACAGACAGACAGGCGTTCAAATATGCACATGCAAGAGAGTCAAGTCCTGTGGCTTCTTCTTCATTAAACAGCATTGCGTTTTTGGAAATCACGTTGTGCTAACTGATTTCAATTTTTGTAAAAAAGTCACCCGAAGGTCAAGCTGGCACAGCTTGAAGGGAGAGAAAATGAATGCATGAATATTTTAACGAATTCTCTTAATATTTCATTTCAGATATGATGATAATTTTGAAACCAGTATGATAGTAAATGGTACGAAGTTTTCAGGAAATCTTATCCAAGTAAAGCAATTTAGCACATACAAGTTTGTCGGTTCTTTATTTAATAAGAAATTGCGAGTATCAAGTCATAATATTATTATGGTATGGAGTAAAGTTTATAGATACCATTAATAAAGTTTATAATTATTATAACAGAGCAGTTATAACATATTACGTTACAGTTCTCTGAGAGCGAAAGGATATATTATAATGCTCTTTCTTCTTAGATCAAGAAACTGAAATTGTACTATCACTGAACTAAAGCTAATCTATTTGCGTCGAGTTCGTAAAACATTTGCAGTATACATTCTCCTTGGAAGTACAACACTGAGATGATAAATTAAGCAGAGAGATCTTTTAAGTTCATATCGTGAGAGTCGTTATACGGCAAGATTTTAGTAGGTTTCGAGGTAATAATCACCAATTTACTTTATCATTCCAGATGGATCCAGCCATTCTCAATTACCTTTGGTTATTTTCCGTATAGTTTCTGATATACTTTCGATTTAATTAAATTTTTTTGATAAAATTCGATTTGCTGATATCGGTGTGATCTATTTTTATATACTTTGATTAAATATTTGATTCTTTCCATAAACGCTTCTCTATGCGGTGTAGTCACAATAATTAATCAGAAGACATTTTCTGTGAGTTTTAAGTTAGGTACACTACCGACAGGTTAATTTAGCTCAGGTTACATAATTGCGGTACACAGAATGTAGTCGAATAAATACTTTCTACTTCTCTACAATAATATTCAAGAAGCCACTATAACAGTGTGTGACTATTTTGTTCAATCACATACGCGAACTTACAACGAACTCCAACTACCGTCATTTTATATTTCTAAAGTTTCTTGTGACATTCACGAAGAGATTGTGACATTGGTTGCACTTTGTGACCAGTCCAGTCAGATAAGTAATAATAGTTAATGAAGGATTAGTTGAAAATAATAATAAATATCGGCAAGAAGCACTGGTACAATCAAACATGAGAGGTCTAATTCATGCGGATTGTGTCTGTTTGCTGCAGTCTAAGTCTAATAATAGTACATAAGCATAAGTCATTGTATTGAATAAGAGTCGGATAAATTCTCGTTGAATAAAAATGTGGAGATATCTTGTGAACTTGTGGGACGCGTTGTACATTCAGTCGAATAAGCACGCAAGGAAGACTATGCATTTTTCAACGGCGGTGTTCCACCTCTTGTTTTGTTCTGGTGCCCGTTGATGTTGCTGGTTCCTTGAGGAAGATGAACATCTGAAAGGACTAGAAGGATTACTGTTGGCAGGACTTGGGGCTTGACTGGAGTTTTTATGACTTTGTCGACTAATTCTTCTGGCGGAAGCACAGCAGCACCTGCGACTCTTGAGGAGTTCGATTAAGTTCCACCCTCTTTTGGAGTACTTCTTTGGAGATCCTCGAGTTCCTCCTGATGCTTGAGAGGGTGTCCTGGGCTTAGCCATCGCTCTATAGTAAGGACGTAGAGTTGATGGGATCTCAAGAGGAAATGGTGCTACTGGAGATGATTTTGCTGGAGACGAGTTTGGAGAAGAGAAGTCTGCCACTTTGATTCGCTTTTTGAGAATAGTCGTGAGACACTTGACTTCGTCAGGAGTGAAGAGACTTGATTTGGCTGGTCCTGAGTTGCAATGTACGAAAGTGTGGAGACTCATCAGTAGGTATCTCGGAATAAACAGCAACTCTCCTAGCACAGCTCGTTTTGACTCTCCAGTTAATTGTTTTCCAGTCCTTTTGCACTCTTTATCAGCCCATCTGCAAAACAACCACAAGAAAAGCTGTCAGATGTCTATAGTTTATTAGTATAGTCTGCAGAACTAATTAGTTTGTCCCCACAACTCAAACAACAACAAACAAAATGACACTTCACACGAAGCCACGTACCCTGCACATTTTTAGAATTGGAACGAACTAATGAGTTGAAGAGTATTGTTCACCCACAATATCTCACGGATTATAATGAGGCAAGAGATGGACAAGACTCCGCCGAGTTATTACCATAAGAGCTTAAGTTAATACGAGAGTTTGTGTTGGAGGATAAAGTTTCTCGCAATTCTCATGTAAAGAAGATGAATGAGACTTCATCTGAGGTGGTTTATGTCTTTCTGGGAGAAAGCACATAATACAGGTTTAAAGATATTTTAGAATTATGTTAAGACACAAATGTAATCCTCAAAGTAGTCATTGAAGTTGTAAATCGCAAGTGCCATTTTGGACAAAACTGTGTTCTGATGAAGGTACCCATTAAAATGTAAGGGATGTGCAATGCAGAGAAAGCTTGGGACTTACTTGAGGATGGCAATGAAGACTACATTCTCATCGGTGACGTCCAAAGTGTCTCTGAAGAGGATTAATCGAATAGTTTCGTAATCCACGTCCTCTATTTCGTCTGAAGAGAGAATGGCTGTTGCTTCCTCGTCTACGAAGTGTAGACACGTATCCAGCAGAGTAGCACAAGCAGACTCCATACAGTCCGAGGAAAATGATGAGCCTCTTTGGATTGACGGCTGGTGAGAGTAATTTCCGAGATTCCCTGGTTCTCCCCGGTCCTCGTGGGAATTAAACGGTATCTCTGAGTCCTCGTGAGTCCTCATCGCTCTCTCCTTGTTCCAGTTCTTTGTGGACAAATAAATTGAGATTGAGATGTTACATTTAGAGACTTGGAGAAGAGAGAAAGAGTTGGGGATGTTTATTAGAAATGCTAGCGGGTGGACAAAGATTGAGTGAGTACTCAGCAATAGGAGTAATAGTAGTAAAAGTGGTGGTGGTTGAAGTACCTCAAGATTTTGAACATTTCCACACAGGAGAGGAACGCAACTGAGGATCTGAAGGACATTCGAGATACTCACGCTACGGCTGAGATAGTCAATGCAATGTTGGACAAGCCCTGGGCAAATGTACTTGTGGGCTGCGAAGAGAGTTGGAAGAGCGGTTTCCACTGATTGAAATGTCACGATTTCTCCGTACACGAAGCTGGAAGGGATTAATAGAACTGGGTAACGTGATGTCGTGATAAGATATAAAACAATATGAACACAAATGTGTCAAATTACAGACAGATGGTTGAAATTACTCTACAAATAAAATGGAAGGATTGAGGGGAAAAAGCAAATTAATGGGAAAGTGGAGACACTCTGAGGACTCAAGGAGAATTTAGTGATTGGGTATGTGAGTAGTGGGCTCCGTGAATCGGAGAAAGTTAAGTCATTTTAGGCTTTTGTATTTATGCTCAAGTTATAATTAGACACAGCATGCCAAGCTACAAGTTGCTACAAGTTGTGAATAGCAAGGCACATTCGCTCATCCCTCAGGGATTTTCTAAAGAGAAAAATGAACAAGTGAATTTCATTAAGGATGTCATTCACTGAATAACAAAAATAGTTTGTAATTAAGGAGAAAGTCCCTGGAGGGATTTGTGCCTGTGGAAATTCATTTCTTTGTGTGTGGGTGAGGTTACTATTTTTAGATAGAGAGAGAGTGTTACATTCAAAGATTAATTCACTCACCGAAGTAAATTGTCAAAAGCCCGTCCTTCCACGTCGGTAACGCGGATTGTGTGGGGATGATGTGGAGTGGGCGAATGTTGTGGTGCGAAGTGATCTGAGAACATCGCTCGAAACACCGGCGTGGCATCCTGAATGACTTGTTTGATTGCTGGAAGTCTCCAGGGCTGATCATCACTTCCCACGAGGAACACAACGTCGCACCCTTCTTCATTCCCGTAAGCTACGATGTTGTTTTCATCAGTAGTAGACATTCCAACCACATCTGCTAATGGAGGTGCACTTGGTTGAGGATTCGACCACATTGTCTTCAGGGCTTAGTGCCTTTGTCTTGAGTGTCGTCTAGTACACTATCGTCAGTTAATTATCACAGGCTCGCTTTGATTAGATTTATAAATATGGGTCGACTTTCTCCACATCCTTCGGGTGAGGTTGTAATTGTAAGTGAACACGTTTCTCACTTAACCCCAAAAAATTGTTGATTCCTAATACAGAAAAAAGTGAAAGTTGTACTTTACACGGCAGAGTGAGTGAGCAGAATGTGACAATGTGACAGACACTGAGTTCTGTTAGGATAGGTAACTTAAACTTGAGGTCAGTTGAGTTGTATGATGTAAAGCTATAATATTATGGAGATAACATTATGATCATTATGGAATATCAAATGACACTTATTCATGTGTGTTTTGTCATTGTCCGTGTGAAAAGATTATTGAACTGACCACAACATGGGATCTTTTAAGGGTCTCCCACTGAAAAGGGAACACTCAGGAAGCTTTCTTTCTTATGTTAATATGTTGAAATTGGCTTTCGCTTTGAAAAAGAAGTCCTTGAATTTCATACAAGAAAAACACAATAAATTGTTTGTTCTCAATTTTATCATCTGTAGTTTCTGGATCTGTATCGAGAAATGGTACAATATTAGAATAGTTGAAAGAACTTGTGGCATTGGGGTGCTTGTACCGAAGTAGCACAAATGAAATTGAATTGTACCTACAGCAAACACAAGCCTTCTTTAGGATACGGTAGTTAAGTTTAATGATTTGGTTGTGCAAGTGTATTCTTAGGAAAAGGATTGTTTGTAACTTGATCTATCAAAATCAATTGAGTAGAGAAATATACATTTCACCTCCGGTGGTATTTGAATTCACAGGAGAAACTGATCTTTGTTTTGTGTGATGTTTGAGACTCACAGTCTCCAACACTGCCTGCACACGACGATTGATTGACTACTGTTATTACGTGAACTGTGAACGAACTACGTACCCTACTGCCACTGAGACTGAGTAAACATCACATTGCAATTATAAATAATAGTAACTTACACAAGATCTCACCGAGCAATTAAAAAAATAGGAGGAAGAAGAATGCACAAGAGAGCATGCCTAGAACACTGCTTATAACACTTGCTAGTCACAGTCACAAGCTTATATTTCTTTTGATGGTCGATTTCACAAAACGTGACAAACCGAGAATATATCAAATTGCAGTATTAATTGGATGTGAAATTTAACTCTTGATGGTGTGGGTGGGAATAATAATGTGCCGTAGAAGAACTTGGAATTCTGAGAAATTACTTGCAGGAATGAAAAAATATAAAATATTGAACAGTTGAGATAGTGAGGAAAGATAGAGCAATAATAATAAAGTTATGAGACACAGTTGTGCAGTCCTGTCCATTTCAAGACTTGGAATTCTCTGCATATTCGTCAGACGAGGAACTTTTGTGCTCAGTCAGTTCCAGTTCTTTTGGCCAATGTGTGTATGTGTGTGCACTAATATGTATATGTGTAGTAAACCGCATAGATTACGCTAAGTTTCGGATGTTTCTCAGATTACCAAAAGAAAACTGTGAACTGCGGCTTAACATTATTGCAATGGAGTACATTTAGTCTTTTAAAGTCGCACACACTGTTGAAAGTGTAGGCGACCGATCTGCACACGAGTCTCTCTGTGCTCAAACTCGTCAAACTGTTTCAAAAACAAGAAATCATAGGACAAGGAGCAATACACATTAAGTTACACCAAAAGATAAAAATGAGTAATGACAGGTCACAGGTAAAAGCAGTGCTATGGATGTACGCGAGCATAAGTGTGAAGTAAGCATAATAAGTTAGCATCAGTAGCAATGAACACAACAAAGGTTGAATGTGCGTGTATGTGTAATGTGCATAATATATCATATGTGTTTATTCAGAATTCAGATTATGTTTTATGTTTAGTCGGTGATGATTATTATACGACATTATGTGGTATTCTCCACGTGAGAGTTATTAGCTCTGATGATGGAATGAGCGTAAACTGATAACGAGAGAAATATTCGGTAGTAAACTGGTGAAGGTGGTAATAAGGTTGGATATTTGGATGTGGATGCGGTGACAGACTGAAAGTTGAAAGTATCGTAAAAACAAAAATATATTAGTTATGCTTGAGTTTTAACTTTAGGAAGCATTATTATGTGTGTTATGAAGTTATGGGATGATTAAGAAGGATTGGAAGCGGTGGAAAGGTGAGACTAATTGAGCGGACAATATTATACTTGACAAAAGATAACTTGGTGTGGATAGTATGACAGCTATGCACGTCTTATTTGTGTATTACTATTATTGTTATTATTGTGACTGAGAGGAATAATTACTGCAGAGTAGACTTTAAGACTGCCTGCAAAGAGATAATGAAATAATAAGTTGAGATACGGGGTTTGCATATCAATAGATTTTTCATGACCTTTTGGGTACCATTTTGTCTTGCAGTAGACAGTCACCACAGTAGACAGTGAAGCAATGCAGAGTATCAGTATCAGAGTATTGGAGTGAGAGAGATGTAATCTTACATGTTATTATGGCTTTTGAGCGACCAAAGAATAGGGAGTCGGAGACAATGACGCATAGAAGGGATTTTAGAAGATTAAGAGATTGATACACTAGGACAGAATAAATTGGTTCTTTTACTCTTTCACTGCAGACTCTGCAGTCTATACAGTCTGCAGTGATTCCTTTCGAATGTTTAACACGTAACTTTGTCCGGTATAGTTGTGGTTAAGTTTTACGTATGAAAGTATTTTTGGGATTTATATCATCCATAAGTCAAATAGAGTTTAATTGATTTGTCACACAACGGATGAGTGGTTAGTAAACAGCGAAATAATAAACTTGTAGTGTGGATTCTGTGGTTGTTAACTTCTCTGACTACTATTGCAATTTCAATAAGTGAGCAGTAAATTACATACGTGTGGATCAATGACTGAGAAGAATGGTTGTCGGCAGTCAGATTGTCACCTGAAAAGTGTGTATATCTTATCATCGTTCAATTTCATAGGAGCCTTGTGTTAGTGTCAAAAGCAAATGTTAAGTATTTAGTATTTGTGGTTGATAGCATGATAATGAGAGATGAATGAATTCTAGGATTCCATGTGACAACACATATAGAATCATACAAAACTCATAAATTTCGGTGTTTGCAATGCAAATATTCATCCACCTGCTTTCAGCTGAACGTGTGTCTCTGATTGTATTAAAATTTTTGTCTGGAGCGTATGGAGACACTCGAGAGTCTCTGAGTTGTGCATTGAATTCTCTGAGGAGAATGAGATAAAATTGGCTGAACACATTTTTCGTATGAAATCTTGGCGACACGATAGAAATAAAGTTTTCACAGGAAAGTTAAACTAACAATAAGTTGAGATCTGATCAAAAAAAGAGAAAAAGCTCATACACCGAGATTTCCTATTGGAGTTCGATGCTGGCAGGGAATATGATTTGCAGTTTCTCAGAGGGCTGCAAGCCCAGCTTAGGAGTTTTGCATGGTACTTAAATCAAGCAGCACATTCTTTTAGTGAACCTTTTTCCACGCTTAGTGCCCTATTAAGTTTAGACTCAATAAAGACTTGTTTCTCACGGCTTCTGGCTGTTCAACTCATTTGTAGGATCAAAGCAAGGGAGTCGTAAAATTGTGTTGTACTGTGATGCTGTGATAATGGAACGGTTGGGTGATTTGTCCCAACACTTTGGAATATGAGAAATCAGAAGTTTGGAAGTGAGATCATTATTTTAACTGCCAATAGTTTTTTACTAGGAAATGGAAATAGACTGAATCACTGAATTGATGTGAAAACAGTTGAATTCTGGATAATATTACAAGGAAGCTCATATGGTATAACTCAATATGTGCTAACAGTATGTGATCGTATCTATTATAGAGATTTATCGTCTCTTAACTCATTACGAAAGGCGGAAGTACATACTGGATGAAATTCCATCGCAAATATTGCGACAGTTGAATGGGTCTTTTCAACTTGTAACTTTTTTTCAAGTTTGTAATTGTCAAGTTTAAAAAAGTCAAGTTCACATTTGGCATTGGCTGGAGGAGATGACACAGACGGAGCTGCAAGCAATCCGAATTCCTAGAACTCATCATGCGGGTGAAATAGATTAGTTTGGAGTTTTGGAGTTCGGAGAAAAGCTCTGTTGGCATTGGCACGGGAAGACATAATGTTGACGAACATTTGCATGTGCAAAGAAAATCAACCCAGCCAAAAATGTACAGATTGTGATTACAAATATAGCTGGAAGAGAAAAAAATAATTTACACGTGCTAAATTCTTTCCGCATTTGCCAAAGGATTGGATGAAATGGTGAATGGTAACGCATATGGATTCACGCAAACACGCACGCGATTCATATAATCATCATACGGGAGGAAGCTGAATGCTGATGTTAGTGTAGAGTGTAGAGCATGTTGTTCCCAAAAATACACAAAAAATTAAAGACGCTCATGCAAGCAATCTCTTGCCTTGGCAGGTTTATGAGTGTGTGTTCAAAAATGAAGAACACGGGAAGATACTTAAAGTCTCGTAAAAGTTGGAAATGTATCTGCCTTTACTGCCTTAGTGCCTCTTCCTCTTTGATTTAAGGGGTGTTAATCAACTAGAAGTTGTGATGAAGGTCGCTCTTATTTCATCGTAATTAATCGTTCATTTTCTAAGCTTACCGAGCAGCAGCAGCTTCTATTTTCGAAATCATTTTAAAATTTTTAGTAATCGGATGGACTCGTGACTTTTCTTTTGGACGAAAATGAATGAATGTCTAGAAGTCGCACTTGCATGTTTTATTTGTATTGAATAAATGTCATGCATCAACTTTTACATATCCTGAACTGCTAGTGTGAATGCAAGTGGCGTTCTACGAATGGATGTTATATAAGAAAGAGATTGCAGAAAAGGAAGCTCTGATCAACTGCCAGCTTAGATAAAGAGAGAGAGTCGGAGCATCTGCTGAAAATAATTCGTTCGTTTTCCGGTGTGAGTAATGTACGTTAGGAACGGTGATTCACTATATGCGCATAACAGGGCCAATAAGATATGCAAAAAAAACTTACTTTACTTGTGACCATTCGTCATCTGCACAATATGTTTTGAAAACAATCGGAGACGAGTTGTCCGTAATGGTCACAAGACATTTCATGACATTTCATGTAATTTCACGTACGGAAAGTTGATCAGAACATAACAATAATAATATTGTAATGCATTGTTGCTGCAATGCATTCGGCCATTTATTATGAATCTTTGACTGTGATGACTCTTTTCTAATTTCATCCCACGCTAATGAGTGCTTATCATGAATCATTGTCACTCCATTTATGAGATTTTCATTATTAGAATCTTCCTTTATATACACACGCAAACAGTACTTTAAACGACAAGTTAAGAATTACGGGTAGTTTATATGAAAAGTCCGTAAGGGTGGTAAGATTGAATGTTAAATTAGCTGTTTTTGTAGGTCTAGATGAAGGATGAATGCAAATGTCTACATGAAACGGCCATTCATTGTGAATTTATTGTGGTTGTCCAGTTGTCTCTTTATATAATTCGTTAGCAAACTGGTTTAATCGAGATAAAAATATGCTGCCTTCCTTCAAGAGTACAAATGAGTTGCAAAAAGCGTAGATCGTATTTGACAGTTTCCGTATGCTCACACCTTTGCGAATAGTCTGTCTTTCTCAGGATGTCAGGATGTTTGCATCCGTACACAACAACCACTGGTGAGAGCTTTAAACTCTGCGGAGTTTTAAGGTCACACAGGCCAGTAAAGTTGAGAAATAGAGGATAAGTATGCTAACTGAACTCTTTCTGAAAGAAACGGGGAGTTTTTTGCTAGGGAGATTTGCGAAACACCAGGTGCTCTTATGTAGGAACCCTACATGCTTTCAATCGCCAACCTAGGTGAACATGTCCATAATATTCTACTCTGTCCGTCGTCCGTCCGCAAAAACGAGTGATAAACAGAGTAAAAGTAGGGCTTCACATAAACAAGACCTGGTTTGTTCATATCCAGTATGGATTAGGTACACATGCTATATTCCCATTTGTATGAACTTTACCTTTTTACTACACGCAGAAGATGCTGTAATAAATACGTAAACAGCAGAGAAAAATAGATTTGTGGAAATACGAAGTGGTTTGCAACCAACCTCAATGTATGTTAGTTAAAACACAAACCGCATTTTTAGAGGAATTTCATACTTTGAGACGCCATACTTCCTTCTTTTCATGCAGACAGTCAACAGTGCAAAAGTACAAGCAGTGGGGTGTGAATAAGACCAATAATGCAAATAAGTGATTGTCTGACATTATCTTGATTGCGTAAGAGCTAAGATGGTGATGCGTAACTTCGTTAAAATATGCTTCAGTGTAGATGAATAGACTTAATACTTATGACGACTATGACTTTTATGAATGACTCACCTTGTAAGCGATGAATCAGAGATATAAATTAACTCGTCGAGATGAATCGATGCGGGTGAAAGTGGTGAAAGCACTTTCATAAATAATCACAGTCTCTCTCAACTTGATACTGCACTCCTATGATGATAATCTTCTTGTGATGAATTGAAATGTTTACGCGAATTTTGCGTATTCTTAATCCAATTAAGTGTGAACTCACATTCGGAAATTTCAATAAAGATTATGGGGAAAATAGGTCACTCGATAAATTGAAGGTACGCAGACTCGGTGCGTAGGTTGGAGAGAGAAATGAAGGTTATCTTTGCCATACTCCAGGGTACGTTTTTGCCCTGCAGGGCCTTTGTTGTAGCTTAACGATCAACGGGTGAATGAACGGAGAGACTTCAGTGCGAGGGTGTAAAGGCAGAATAAGTTATGTAATAATATGGGAAGGGTTACTCAGGTAGGGAAGGTATGTAGGCATAAAAGGACCCCTTGTATATTGTTCTATGCCACCTAATAATATTGTACACTTATTACTATCTGTGTTGTCCTGTTGTCTCCCTAATGGGAATACCCTACACAACCAACCCGATCGGATCAACCGAATAATCCGAAATGGCAAATAGCAAAATGACAGAGTTGGCAGGCATGAGAAAGCAGTTGGTAGAAATGCAAGAAGACGAAGTAGAAGGCAGTGGGAGAGATGCTTTGTGGGAGTCAGGCAAACTCGTGTAAAGATGGGTATGGCAAAATCCTCACTTGCTTGCTTACCCGAAATATCGATTGCTCCTACAACTCTGAAAGTCCCAGTTCCGAATTTGAGTAGACTCTTGTTCACAGGGTTTGGTGGACTTAACCGAGTTCCACCGAATTCGCTGTTTTGCAAAATGTCCTATGTTGTGGAAGTGCAAAACTCCCAAGAGGTGAAATAAGGGGCACGATGAGATTCAAGTTTGCAGGTTCCAGAATCCAGATTATGACTGTTCTACTGTATACATAAAGGTCTTTTAGGCTTCTGCAATCTTGTCGTTTCTCAAGTTGCGTTCTGAGATGATTTATGACTGACGGAACTTATACTAACAATTTACACATGTAAGTGGAGACAGTAGTTACGGTCGCACACAGAAGGCTAGTTCTTGAGGTGCTTCATGAATTTTCTTCATGAAGTATTGAGAAACAAATTATGCTGACGAAGAGGGGCACCCGAGTCCGGAATTTACAGGTTGCACTGGGAAAATAGTTTACTTCAAGATTGTTAGTTAAGTCCTTAACTCTCACTTAAGAGCTGTGACAGAGCAGTTGCAATGAAGGCATTTTTAATATACTGTTTTTATTTAGAAAAGTGGAGTAAATGCTTCCAATGTATGCCTGCCCTTGTATTAGATACAAGTTTCGAGAAGAGGTGATATTAACCTTTAGGATGAATCGAATTGAGCAAAACAAATGTATAGACCTAATTGCTCCATTTAATTCATAAATTGTTAACTACACACTAATTCCTAAAAATTACTGATAAATCCTTACAGTTGTAATATTCTACTAGAGAAACGCATGTGTCCTATCAAACCATTAATTCATAGGTTGATAATTATATAATCTACAAGAATCGAAAATATCTAAATCATATTTAGTACTGAAATCAATTATTACACTATTCTCCTACATCAAATTATATGCGTCACATCAAACCAATTAATTCGTAGGTCATACTCACTTCCCAAAATACTTCATCCTACAGATATCCCTAGTCATCTAATCCTACAGTCTAAATCCACAAACTTACCAGCAAACAATTAATTGCTGGAACAATAACATTTTTCACTCAATAGACACTAATTTCTTCTTGATTGGTACACCAAAGCGGCTACGGGTATCAGTTTCAGGTAACAACTTGATTGTGACAACTTCAATTGACATTGGCGTAACAATTTCTTCCTTCTCCTAGAAGTGTAAAAAGTTTTGACTGTGAAATATTTAATGCATGCATTCTTGCAGATGACATAATAAATAGAAATTACTTACAACCACTATTACTTGAGTCAGCTCCGAGCATGGGAGACATTGAACTTGACCATCTAAGATCTCTCCTTTGTTCTGAGGACCTAATTCCAAGTCCACGAAACCCCGCAGCTTATCACCGACAACTGGAGCGTCGTTCTCATCAATCATTCGCGCACATACGCACTATTAAGTTACGTAGTTGGACAATTTAGTACAAATTCTTGAACCTAATTTTGATTTATCTTTTCTTACCCTCGGAAGTATGAAAAGCAAAGGAAGTTCGAAGGCTGAGACATCCAGTAAATCGTCCTTACGTACTTTACATGTTAACCCATGGTCAATCAGGTGTACCTCGACCTGAGACACAAGCAAGAAGTTGATTCCATCTTTATAAATGCGAAATCTTAATCCAAATTAAAACAATTCGTTTACCATATTATCTTCTAGATGTTTCAATACACAGACTCGATACATCACATCGTGTTCAAGCTTAGCAAGAAAAACGTATTCTGAAGTGCCAATATTACTTTCAACGCCTTTCTTCATACTTTCCAATAAGCCTGGATCCTTCTTCAAAGCACTGTCAATACACATGATTCCAAACCGGACTCTTTCGAAGAGCCAGTCACGATCTGTTCTATAATAAATGAACTCCTTGTCAGGACCCCAATGGGTAAACGAGACGGTATAACTTTCCTGCAATAAGTAAAAATTAAAACCTTTACCTACCAAAATAAACCAGTTTTAGATTCACCGTACATTAATTTCAGTTTCCACAGAAGAAAGTCGCTTATACTTCATAGTTTCCAACATTCCCATACTCAAGCTGATCCCCTCAACGGAAGTAAGTTCGCAAGATGGATACTTATCCCCTGCTGCAAATGGCTCAAGCATTGTTAATTCGAACACATGAGGATCTTTGAAGTTGGATTCAACGAATGCTTGGTGAAGTGACTCAAGTCCACCCAGCAATGACAACTTGGACAAGCGAACCTGCACAGCCTAAACGAAACAAAGAACGCCATTGCTCAATTTTAATCAAATTTTTTATCATAAATAGATCAACGATGGTTGATGGTATGATTACATGATTACGAGTATAATACCTGGTCATCACAATAGCCTACACTGCCGCTTTCAAACAACTCAAAAATATTTTCTTCAGTTGTCACGAATTTCTGTCTTGTCTTGAGATCAATGCAATGAATCATAAGGTGACTTTTGATATCATAAACTTTGGCTCTCACAACACGATCATTGTGGAAAGCATAGATATCAGTTCCAAGCTGCAGATCACCGTAAGGGTACTTCCGAATGTTATTAAGCTGTATGTCCTTTAGTCTCAACGGGCCTCTATGAATCTTCGCACGTTCTTCTGCTACCTCCTCACAGGCCCAGGACTTGTACTAGAATCGCAATAAATAAACCAATAGACCTAGATTTTTAAAGAATTCTGGTTATATCAACGATTCCCAGGGCCTGATCGATCAGCTTACCCAATAGTTCAGCTCTATAGGCTGGACAAAAACCAAAGTAGGGTCTTCCCGATTCAGTTCCATCAGCTGAACGAACCTCGCCTTCCTCAAGGCCTCTCGGACTATGTCCCCCATAGTTGTTGTTGTAGTTCTTACCGATTCGGAGAATTGGTAAGTTAAAATCGGATAAACTGAGGAAGACGTCTTCACTATATCTGGTGTAAGCGAAGAATGAGTCGAAATATAATCGAGCTGGTGGTTTTATGCGTATGGTTTACGGTTTAGAAAGGCAAGCGTTGCTTTATTGAAGCCAAATAAAAACCCGACTTGCTTGCTTGGCATCAAACAATGAGTCACGTTGAAATTGTCTTTGTGAGTACAATATTTCTTGCGTCTGTCTTTGTCTTCTGAGCGTGGATCATTGTTTTCTTGCCTCAACATGCCCCGAAAATTTTGTTGCGGTGGGAAATTCAAATATTCACAGGTCCTACTCGATCATCCATGTGGGATTAAAACGCGAGTATCGGCCTGGACTCGCTGGAGGCTCGAGAACCGCGTTATATTGTTCTTTTTATCGAAAGTGTTTAGTTCAGTATAGCGATAAAGTTGTATTTAATTGTATATTTTGAATAAAAAAGAAAGTAGTTGAATTCAAAATATATACGTTCAGTTTATAGAAATTTAGAAGTGGTAGAGGAGTAATTGTTGAATGAAGTTGGCTGTGCTGGAGCTGCAGTGCTATTATTATCAGGGATTTATTGACTGTTTTATACTACTGTTTAGTGTTTCGGTGATTTCGGTGTTACTTTTGTGGAAGGGGCAGGGTTTTATTGATGACTATGGTAGTTGGGGTGGCCGGTTTTGTATGGATGAATTAAGCAGTTCGATAAAAACGAAGAAGCAGCTGAGAGAGGAAAAGAAGCAGAAAAAGGCCATTGCAGAGTTCCGGCTGGCTCAGTCGAACGATAATATGAAGAGGGTAAGTTTATTTAGAATTCTTAGTATAATAGTGGAAGATGAAGAAAATAGTTTAATATTATAATTTGCTTGTCTGAATTTTAGCCCGGTGAATTGTTGGACTCGGAAGAGGCGAAGAAGGTGAAGGTTATAGATCCTGGAGAAGTAGGAAAACTTGACCCACAAGAATTCAAAAAGTTGAAGCAGCTGTTGAAAGACAGGAAAAAGTTATTGTCAGTAAGTTAGTCTTCCAGTAATAAGAGTGACGATTTCAGACAAAAATATGAAGCATGTACTTGATTTTTTTATGCAGCAAATTCCCAGATTTACCTTACAAGGTGGAGGGTTGTCGGCGGCTTTAAATGTTGCCCATAATGAGAGAGAGCCGTTGTTTATGACAGATATACAGCACTTGCTGCTTTATGGGCTTTGTGGAAACAGCGTCGTGGGTCCACCATCAAGGTAGAATTCTGGATTATAAATATTGGTTGTTTAGTAAATCAGATTTTAATATTATTTTTAATTTGTGTGTAGGTGGTGTTATTTAGAGAAAGCAAATCGCCTGACTCATATTGTCGCTTTGATTGTGGAAGGAGTCACATCTGAAGATTTCCTTCATAATGAACACTTATTTCCAAAGCTCACTGAGCATTTTTCTAATCGTGTGGAGTTCATGTCTCCAGTTTACTATGGAAGGGATGTAGTACAAGAGCTGAGCTGTATTCCGTTGACTAATTCGCAAAAAGAAGCGATTTTGCAAAGTAATTTATATTTACTATAAAAACTTTAATATACACGTTTATGAGATAAAAGTTGACACTTTTGTGGTTTGTTTGGATTAGAATTGGGATCAATGGATAAAGCTGTTAGTGAAAAGGAGATTGTTAAACAATTCCGGCCGATTTTTCCAACAAGCCAACCATCAGAAATTGAACCTGTGACTGTCGTTAAGACTGAGCTTGAACTTCCTGCGTCCGATGTGTTTCCTAGAACTTATCTACTACTTGGATTACATCAAATGGCTTGTGAAGGGTATCCAATGCCGTTTTGGTCGAGTACCAATTCCAAGTAAGAAGTAGCCAGAATTATACAATATACAATTATACTTATTCAATCTGTTAACAGTAATTTAAATACATCTCACGATTTCGTAGGTTCAGCGATTTTAAACTGTCCAGACTGGAGTACAACGAAGTTAGTTGCAGATCGCCAATGTTTGCCATTGATTGTGAAATGGTGTTAACTTCCAAAAACCAAAGTGAGCTTGCGAGAATTGCAGTTGTTAATGAACAGTTGGAGGTAAATTATTTTTCATTCTAGCAAATATTGTAGGTTGTGCCAGATCGAATTAGTCTTATGTTTGAATTTTGACAGGTGGTGTACGAAAGCTTTGTGAAGCCCAAGATTCCTATTACCAACTATCTTACTCAATATTCGGGCATAACGGAGAAATTGCTGAAGGATGTGACTACTACTTTAGAAGATGTACAAGAAGCTCTGAAGTCTTTGCTGCCTGCTGATGCCATAATTGTAGGACATTCTTTGAATTTCGATCTTGCTGCAATCAAGGTATCAGAAGAAGCTCTCCGATATGGAGATATCTCGGTTTTATGTGTTGTGAGATAACAAGTTTTTAACAACCGATTTAATTTTTAGATAATGCACCCATACGTGATAGATACTAGCGTAATTTTCAACTTGAAAGGAAGGGAAAGGATGAAGTCCAAGTTGTCTACGTTAACTGAAGTGTTCTTGAACGAATCCATTCAAATGAGCAAAGATGGACATTGTCCAATAGAAGATGCTAAAGCTACAATGAAACTAGTGAAGCTGAAATTAGCAAATGGTTCGTCAAAAGTCTATACACTAAATTACGACAGAAGCAGTTACAAGTATTGCAACGTCAGAAATTAAACTTAAGTCCAACTCACTTGTTACTTTTGCCAATTATAGGATTTCTATTTGGGGATAATGTTGCTTCGTCCGACCAACCTGCAATTCCGGAGAGTATCCTTACATGCTCAATTTTTAATCGAGTGTATAAATTCAAGAAAACAGGTCAGTTATTAGTTATTAGTCGCTTATTATACTACTGTTGCAATCCATGATGTGGTATTAACTGTTGTCTCTGATTCTTGATATTACAGTGGCTGTGATTGGACCTGAAAAGATCCTTAAGGAGTACGACAACGTAACAGCAACACCTCCTGATGGCACTGCGTTTTCTCCGGTATTAACTTTTAGTCTTACCTTTTTTCCTAAGAATAATTATTATTTACGAAAGAGACAGTTTTTTATAATATCTTTATTTGAATGATATAGATTCAGGTAGAGTCTAACAAGGACGCGCTCGGAAAACTTTGTGAAGTAGCTACGTCTCACCAACTCACGTTAGCTCATTTGGATTTCTCAGAACGGCTTGAAGGACCTGCTTCATCTAATACAAAAAAGAAACAGAAAGCTCTGAAGAAGTTAGATAAATGGTGCGATGTTGCGTTCAACCATACATCAATTAATGGCATGTGTCTTATCGTCTTTGCTGGGCCCAAGCAATTAACAACATTGGTTGACAATGAGATGTCAAGTGATGATGCTTCAGAACCAAATAAGAAATCGTTAGTGAAGTCAGACAACTCGACCACAAACTGTGATAATTCCCCCTCTAGCAGCAGCAACTCTTCTCCAAATTCTTCTACTCCAGCCGACTCAAGCGAAACTCAGTTAGAAAATCATATAAATTCCCCACCTATTCCGCGCCGGAATGGCGTGTGTTTTATCCGAATCAACGCGAAGAAAGTTTAATACAGTACGCTATTGTTCACTGACTGAGAATTAGTTTGATAAAAACAAGTGCTAGAGAAATATTTGAATCATGGATCGAGAAGTTGCTGCATCCCCTGTTCCCCCAAAAAAGTCTGATGAAGATGAAACTAAGAAATCTGTTTTGGAAGAAGAAGAATTTGTAAATATGAATAGAAATAAGAAATCTCTGAATGAAGTATTGAACGTAACTGCGGAGGGTCCTGGAACGACTAAAGTGCCACATGACATAACCACACCTGCCCAACCTCCGTCAAAAAAAGCAAAAATTGCGAAGATGAGTAATAAGAAATTCAGAGTGACGTGCATAATGGATGAGAAGTACATTAGAGAAATACCGTTCGGAAGTTTGGTTACCGGAAGAATTGTAGATCGTAAAGAAGCAGCAAGGCTGACTACCCAGCTTCCGCTGTTACCGCAAGAGTTGCTCCATTTGAAACGAATTCGCAATCGAGGAGGAATAATGGAAATAATTTTGTCAGATAGGTTGTTAACCAATCCAAGTGAAGTCAATGAGTCAGTTGAAGTTGTCAAAGCGTTTCTAACTGCGAATGCGGAACTATCGAAAGGTATTGATTTAGAGTCGATTAAAGCGTCAAAAGTAGCGTCGATTCCTCCGCTAACACGCAGACAATATGATTCTGTCACTACATTTTGGCCCTGTAACTTCCATCCTGACAAACCGTTAGAGCAGCTGCTTTCTGAAAATTGTGGATTTTCCGAGGCAGTCCAAAATGAAATTGCGTCAAATGTCGAGGCTGTGTTCGAAGAAAGTCAGAAGAATGGAAGACCTGCTTGTCTCATTTTCGACGCTGCTGAGGACTCAAAAGAAATACTAGTCTGTACCTGCGGTGACCCACCAACTGTGCATCCAATAAATCATGCCGTTATGGTTGCCGTTGCCGCGATTGGCAAGTTACATGGAGGCTCAAGTTCTCCCAACGTATCGGAACAAAGTGATGTTAATTGTTCTTCAAAATTAGTTCGAAATCGACCTACAGATTATTTGTGCACTGGCCTTGATATTTATTTGTCGCATGAACCATGCACAATGTGTGCAATGGCTTTGCTACATTCTAGGGCAAAGAGAGTATTTTTTATTGAAAAATCGCCTGTTTCTGGAGCATTAGAATCTATAACTAATCTCCATCTTTTGCCGAACATTAATCACCGGTATGCTGTTTTCAAGTGCTTTTATGAATAGGTGTGTTATGATGTATGAGAGATATAATTAATAATAAAAACAAGCTACAAGCTTGTACTATTGTAGAATAATGTGTTGTTGCTTAAAGAAAGAAGAATACAGATGTTTGTAGTAAATAAATGGGTTAAGAGTTTACTTTTGTTTTTATTCACGCGTTGTATTGCATTTATTACGTGAGACGTAAATGATAGTCTTGACTCGTCTCTATGTTGAAAGTAGGTAGAGGAGTAAGTAATGATTTAATCTCTAGTTAAGTTCCATGAACCATGAAGTTATTATCCTCAGAGCATACACATCATCATTGCTTTAGCGTCGGTAGATAGCAAGGTTTCCTTATACATGTATGGGTCATCTTTCATCTAATAAGACTATACAAGTTGTTGATTCATATGTTGCTTTGCATTTTGTATTTTGGTTTAGGATTATCTGGACATAAACTCTGGAGTCCTGGCATTTCTGAAATTTCAATTTTAATCAAAATTATTTTTCATATATTGCCATACTATTTTACTCAAACATGGTTTCAAATAGATTAAGGTCAATATATATTGCGCTATGTGCTATTTATATTCTGAGCCAGGATGGTTGTTGTGCACTAGAGTTAAGAAGTGCGTCACAGGGAAAGGTTTACACGGTCACGGCTGAAGAAGCAGGAGAAAGTCCTGCAGGGGAAAGTGAGACGGTTAGAAATGTTAGAATTCGCGTTCATGACCCGACGTACATGAGCCCTGTGAAACCTCATGTGTCGTGGCAAGAATCACTTGATGAGTCCAAAGGTCCAGGTATTATAATATGCTAAAGATTCGAGGAACTCAATAATTGCAGCTTAAGAAGATGATCTAATGATAATGCAATTGTGAAAGTAGGGCCTAAGATTGAAATGAATCCCAGAAGCACTTCTGGATTTATCCAGGATTCCGATTCTGGAAATCCGTTTCGTTCACGGGATACGCCAGTTCCGGCTCCAGAGGATGAAGAACCTGACCTTGAGTGGGATTCATTGTACAGGGAACCATCAAAAAGGGCAGTGAGACTTGAAAGCACAGTAGGCTCTGATTCGCGAAGAATTGTGCGAATTCAATCCGTAGGGGACCATTCTCAGAGAGAAGCAGTTACGAATTCTGGAACACCGGACTTAAGGAGTTTGAATTCCGTAGATTCGGATCCACCCCCACACGAACAAGTGGCTAAGATGGCTCGGTATATTGTCAAAAATTCAAGTATGGAGAAAGCGTTTTATTTAATGCGAAGCTTTGATGGAAAAGAAACATGACTAGGTAATTTATACAGATTGGACATCAATGGCTACTATTTCATCGAGAAATCCTATTGTGGGTTATCCATTTGCAAATATATTTTCTGTGAGTGACGGGCCACTAAACGGAATTTCCACTGGAGTGCCTTATATGTACCTGACTCCTTTGGAGATATCTGTGCAAGATTTGGAGGTACAGATGTGATAAAAATTTTGTTAATGGATACTTCAACGTTGTAAGTTGTAAGCTACATAGATATTTTGGTTCATCTTTGTTTTCTGACCAGGTCGATTCGAGAGCATCGTTGACCATGTCTTTGGCTCAAGGAAACTATTGTAGGGTTCATTCGTATGACCCAGAGGATCCGCGGTGTGCTCATGTCATCCTTACGGGGAAAGTAGTGGAGGTTATTACAGTGTTATGCCTAAGTAACCTGCAGCATTTTTCTGTAGAAGGGGTTTGACTTGTGACGAATTATTTGCTTCAGATATTGAATTCAACTGCAGAAGTTGATTTCGCCAGGGATGCATTGTTCTCCAGGCATCCTGAAATGCCAGACTGGCCAAAAAGTAGAAAAATAATTAACTCGCAATTTGCTTGTACAATATCTATATTATATCAATATCTTGTAACTTTTTTATGTGCTCAGATCATGGATGGTTTTTTGCGAAGCTGAATATTTCAAGCATTCTTGTCTTGGATTATTTTGGAGGAGCCCAAGGTGTGTCTCCCGAAGATTATTTCAACGAAAATTAATCAGTTGGAATTCCAGATCCAGATGATTCTTGGTGTTTTTTTTGCATGAATCATTTTATTTTACAATGCAAAGTTTTATAGTTTTATCTCTAATAATATAATAATAAAGTTGAATCTGTAGACCGGAAGTTCAATAAATTCAATTTTTATCCTACAACTCTTGAAGTGACTGGTTGTCTTGAATTACTCAAGACTAACCCGAAAAGTCAGTGATTTCTTTGGTGGAGATGTGAAATTATCAACCGGAGACTTCAGAACTAATTAACCTGCGACAGGGATCAACTTCAATTTCCTTAACATAGTCGCATCAAATACATTTTTACAATCAACTGACAACTTGCGTCACATTTTGCAAAACTGTTTAGTTGCTGAAGAAGAGTATGATATATTTCTGCATTTTGCTAATAATATTACTTCTGCATGTTCAAAACATTGAGGGTAAAAATATTTACGAGTAAGCTGTTATTGACTTATTTTGTTAGAAGACGTAGTTGAAAAATACGTAAGAATGATTCAATTTAGATCAAACGTCCCAGAGGTTTTCTACTCAAATTCTCCAGTTTGGTCTTTAAAAAGTGTTTTGACAGTCAATACCCCATCCCAAATGCATTTAGACTGTTGGAGAAGATAGAGAACGAGACTGTTTTGAAACAAATATACATAACCTGGTAAAACATCGCACGACTCACGAGACACAATTCGCATAAAATTTGCCCTCATCTGAGTGTCTAGACTTCAGACTTGAGACTTTCTTTGAAGTATAGTCTCGTCTAGCCTTCCCCTATCAATAAAGGATATGGGAGACTTTCTACGAACAACAATTCAAAAGATTCTAAGAAGGTTCGTTTCATTTGAACTGCGACTATAGAACCTTTTGTTCTTTTAGCATGAGTTGGTAGCACGTAATTTCCTGAATGAGGTCAGGAAGTCTGTATTTTTGCCTTTTGTGTAGCTCTATTGGTACAATTTGCAATTTTGCAAATTACCCACAGACAACTTTTTAATACATAAGGCAAGCTGCATTACTTTGTCCTATGTGCAAATGTACTACTCGATCTATTAGCTTTCCTCTCGCAACCCAAAGCTAGTACACCTTTTCCCTATTTGATGAGACTGTTGCAGACATGAATTTGCAATACCTACCAATTAATTCAAAACTCAGCACGAAACGTGCGTGGAGGAATGAACTGTCTTATCCTGTTTTTAACTGCAACGGAAGTACGCACATCTTGACTTTTACTAAAGGAAAGATAAAAACACTTGATTACACTATTTGAAGTTGTAGTAATTACTCATCTCATCTCCGTTCTTTCCATATGTGTGTATGCATGTGTGCGAAAATGGCAGTGTTACACCACAGAGAGAAGACTGACGATGTTGAGTTGTTGAGTATATTATCAATTATGAGACCTTGTTGGGTCCGTCCGGTTCAAGGTGACTTGCGGTTAAAGATTTCAACAAACCCCGTGTATGATGTGAAGGAAAGAAATTCATGAATTCGCAGTCATGTTTGTTCGCGTAAACATACACACACAACATTGTATTTGTAAAAGCACCAGTCTGAAGTTTATACTCGCAATTCCATTTCTTCATCACGATTGCAATTGCGAATTGCGAGGTATGCCTGCACGAGTCTACATGGTCTTATGGTTGTCTGCTTTTTGTTACCTTGATATAGTATTATATTAATGCATGAACAGTTTATTCCTTCAACAAACTATGCTGGGTGTTTTTTGCAAGTTTTTGCACAAAAGAAGAGACTTGAGAAGTTCACAGGTAAGGACGAAGAGGTAGGTTGATGCTGTACAGAGAACAGAGTGTCTGGGGGAATTATACCATGGTTTGTGTTTTGCATGCTGTTTCTGGCTGCTACTATATTCTACTCTGTGAATGAGGATGTTACAGGATACATTCACTAAAGAGGACAATAAGAGACTAGACAGTTTCGCCTGAAGGGAGCTAGTACTACGTAGTATTATATACCCACAAAAGTTCCAATAATATATTTAACCACGAAGTAGACAGGACTGGATACTTGAGCGCAGTTTCGCGAATTTGCGAAATGTGTTTTACCTCAGGTGAAGACTCTTTGTGTCTGGCATGAGGTAGACGGGAGACGAACTGTATACAAAAGAATTGAGTTTTGCATGCTAAAGATGCATGAATTCCTGTGCAGATCTGAATTATACTG
Organism: Isotomurus palustris; assembly: GCA_034696625.1. Lineage (NCBI taxonomy): Eukaryota > Metazoa > Arthropoda > Collembola > Entomobryomorpha > Isotomidae > Isotomurus > Isotomurus palustris. The sequence continues at coordinate 1,386 of JAQGAD010000120.1, read as the reverse complement.
GTTGTTGGTAGTTTGCATGAAACATAGTTTAAGGTTATATCACGTATAGCATGTGATGCGACTTTAGCACCGTGTCTTGAAAGAAGTAGCTACAACTAGTCACAAGTCAGAACGTCTTTTATGATGTTGGAGCATGTTTTGCGAATGGATGGAGATGACTGAGATGAGCAACATGTTGCTGATCGTAGAACTTGAGAAATTATCATTCTTAACCCATCTTAACATTGAATGGGTTCATGATCTGTTCTTTGCCTTACTCAACGATGATGTAAGAAGAGTTAAGACGTTCAGTTGATGAGTAGGCTTGTACAGTCATCACTTTTATTGCGCATCAACAGCGAATTTGTTTTCAACTAGTGAACGCCGGATTGAATGAAACTACACGGGACGGGAGCACAAACGAGAGAAAGTGAAGGAATTTGACTTTAATTTCATTCTCGTATGAAACTTCACAATGCTGCCAACTAGGTTCTATTTTAATTTTAATTCTACCTGGAAATGTAACATTAATAGCCAGCATCCCATTTCAAATCTGAACTTTTCTGCGTTCCTTGCGTCGTCAGTCCAAAAAACCAATTTAGTTCCAGATGACATAGGTAAAGCAAAAAATATTCTCGCATTATTTTCTATTTTGTAAAAGAAGCGGATGTGTACTCGACATAAACTCACACAAGGCAAGAGAAGAGGATGCTCCTGAGACTAAATAAGATGCTTAAAAATTTTGAACAATCATAAAACATGTTTATAAAGTTTACAATACAATGTATGAAAAATAATAAAGCAGACAGGCACTGAACTGAGCATAATAATCGATCGTATTACAGCCAAGCTTGAAGCTTGCTGTGTAGATAGTTGATTCAAGTTTCATGTGTTTGTAAGTATGTATGAAATAATTACTTTTTTAGCGTTCCACTTAAAGAAGTCTTATCAAATGGTAGAATGTATCAACTATGTGTAGCACTTCCTTGAGCTACCCTTCTATGCTGTACAATTAAAAGTTAGAAAGAATAAAATGTTATCATAATTTTCCTTACTCCTTTCAACAATATCCTATGAGGATTCGGATGCTGTACTTTGTTCTAATTAGTTCCTCAGAAAAAGATTCACCTTTTCCTTCCCATCTTTGCGTCTGCCATTCATTCTCTCATCAATCACACACAGGTAAATATACTCTCATTATTTCGTGTGTATCTAATCGCGAATCGTGAATGTATTCTGTTTTGTATCATTAAGCGAAGGAGCTACTATATATATACTTATAGAAGGAAATAGTTTCTTACTTCATTCATTAAATCTGGTTCACATTCCTTATATCTTTCTTTTAACATTTTACCAAGTAATTACTACTACATTCAATCGACTATCACACAATGTAATAGAAAAGTG
>JAQGAD010000119.1:0-75759 GCA_034696625.1 Isotomurus palustris | reverse complement strand
GGTAGGACATTCGCCCGGTTAGCGACAGGTCTGGGTTTCGATTCCCAGTCGAGCTTATTTTTGCAATAATCCTTACACTGTTAACAAGGTTTCATCTTATAGAGGTACGTGAGACTTTGAGGCATGCGAGTTGATTTGTAGAACTGTAGATACTGGGCTCCTTTTAGGACATAATATATTTGGTGAAGGAAGTGGATGGAAAACGAAAGTAAAAAGGAATACAGTGATTAAATATGAAAATAGGTTAAAGTTCAAAAGATGATGTGAGGTGAGATGCAATAGGAAAGGAGTGAATGAGGAGGAACGGTTGCGATTCTCATCCTAATTATTATGAGCGTATACTAGGACAAGAAAGTTACTCAGACGAAATATTCCTAGGATTAGGTCACAAGAATTAAGTCTCAAGGTTGCCCCTTCTCAGAGTTAGGTGAATTAGTAAACACTGATCAAGGCTCAATTAAGATATCATCAGAGTATTAATTTCTGTTATCAAGTTGTATGACTTTTATACAAACCCGTATCAGAAGAGTTCTTCCCATAGTTAACAAATGAGGAGCATGAGTATAATATTTCAATTTGCAATGATTTGTAGTGTTGCAGTGTGCATTAATTATTTACTTCGTTACGGTCAAGTATTGAATATTGTTTAGCTAGCGTAAGTTATACGTTCCTCGCTCGCACTACGATTGGCAATGAATGTGATAATGTATTTATTAATTCCCATACAAACTATTTAAATATGCGTTTATTGACACTCAACATGCATTCATAGAACCAGTTAGGGTAATACACATCCATACACCATACACACATATATGTCTGGGTTTGCTTTCAACTTGACGTCATATTATCTTAATAATAAGTAAACAAGCTGTAAACTACTTTTGACTTGATTTACAAAGGTACGCACGATGTGTGCACATATAGCACAATTCTAAATGCGTGTGGATTTGCATTTTATAATTGTTTAAATTTTTCTGTCAGGAGTCCTCAACAAGTATTTCCTAAACACAAGTCGTATTTCCTAAGTTTCGTTTCACACAACAATTTCCGTTACACAATAAAATTGTCTACTTTATGGCTATTTCTGCAAATTTTACCACAATCTTTTTGTAATGTAAGGGGCTTTGTTTGATAAAATTTCAGGTTTATTATGGCTGGCAGAAAACTAATTATAGTCGCGATTTTAGCCGCGACTCTGCTTCAGGAAACTATGCAGTCTAGAAGGACACGAGACCTTTCTAGTTCTAGTAAGTATCCTGTAATATGATAATTGTGCAAGATGGGTTGGCACACTACAAATGACTAATAATGCTATTCCAGATACTAATGGTAAAATATCAGACTTCGCGATGAAAGCTTTAGGAACCTTCCAAAGGTTTATGAAAGAAGGGAATTCCGAACTTGGAATTCCAGTTCTTGATCCAGTACAGATGCAGTCTTTCAATTATTCTTTACTTAATGCTCCAGTTGGATTTCGGATGGAAATACTATTCGAGGTATGTAGGGCAGACTTGCTATGAGATTAAGCATTAAATCTAATGAATGAAGGATTGTTAATTGACTTTATAAACGACATATCCTTGTTTAGTCTCCATCATTAACGGGCTTGTCTAATTACGAGCTAAATAGTGTCAATGAAATTCGAAACCCTGAAGGAAGCAAACTTCAGCTCACCATTGTTTTTCCTTCTGTTCAGGTACACCCATAACCATCACTTAGAACTAATCCTGTAAGCTTTAAAATGGCTCGTTCAATAGTGTAAAAGGATTAATTCTCTCTTACAGATCAAAGGCAGCTACTCTGCTAACGGAAATCTGTTTAGTTTCTTTCCAATGAGCGGTAATGGTGATTTCAACATTGTAGGGTCCTCACAAGTTTTGTCTGCTGAAGCAACATTGAAGATGAATGTAATACCATTTTAATTTTTTTTGCTTGTTTGCTTGTGCTGTGAAATTCCTTCGTCAAATGACCCTCGTGTATTCATGATTCATTCACAGACTGCCAACGATACATTAATAGTTGACCGAATAACATCTCAATTTGTTGGAGGCCGAGTAAAGTCTCAATTCAGCGATACCTCGAGTTCAGGTTTGTGAAGTTGTGCATTGCCCAACCTTCCACTTCCATTTTGGCAGTCACTGATATTCTATTCATAACCCAGTGTTTGTTTAATCCTTGTATGAATTAATTGACCAGGGCCTTTTGCTGGATTACTCAGTGAATTCCTATCAGCAATGGGAACTCAAGTCTTCGATAAAAAACTTAAGCCTGTTATTACAGTTGCAATGAACGACTATACAAAGGTTAGTTTTAGTATTAATGAAAACCACAAGTTCATACAAAAGCAAAGTGTAAGGATCGTACCACCATCAATTAGTTAATGCATGCTAAATAAATTTGGAAATGCTCAGTCCCAATTCTCAATACAAATTGTGTGCTTATAACAGGAATGGCTTAACGGGGCATTTAGCAGTGTGAATCTAAGTGAAATATTGGGCATTGCTTCGTCACGGGTGTCAGAATTATCTGCCTCTGGACAATCACCCATTCAATCATTCCCAGTCCAACAGGCTCAACCACAAGTACAGTTTATTCAGCAACAAACTCAGTCTGCTCAATCTTCTTTTCTACCTTCAAGCCTAACACCCTCAATTAGCAGTGATGCTTCTTCAAGCATCTTGAACCACGCACCTTGGTACGCTGGTCTTTCAACGTAGTACAAAGGTCTCGAGCTCCGAGTGCTTCATTTTTAATCTTTTGTCATGTTAAGCAGTAAGATGAATACATTACATGAATGTTCGAGATGTAATGACGTGTGTAACTTCAAATAGTAAGTAATTTATTGTCCAGTGAAGACACGATTTTGTACTAAATATGAACTTAAGAATAAATTATATTCATGGAAAATAAAATGTCGATAGTATTTAGAACGTCCATAGCAAACAAACACATTTTTAACATTCGATGTCGGTTATTTGCTCGTTTTATTTAAATTAATCGGTTTCAAGTGCGATACAAGCAATGCGAGTTTCATAGCGAAAACTTAAGTGGTACGGTCGTACGGTAGCTAAAATATAGATGAGAATTTGAATGATTAATAACTAGCAACTGTATGCAATATTTAGCTTAATAATGGCTTTTCCTCTGTCGCTCATTGTTCCTCGGATATGGACGTTTTCACCAGATACCATCATTGGGAGACACTCATGCGCCTACACAATTTTAATAACATTGAATTAGTTATTAGTTCAATTACTCTTTGAGCTTGAAGAAAAGAAGCTTAAGCTTTAAAAGGAAACACTCACAATGCAATGGTTTCTTCCGGGTCTGTCGTAAAACTGAGGATCTTGGTACATTCGCTTGAACAATGAGATTTCTTGGTTCAATCCCTCTACCTCAGATGGTTTTGAAGGATGAATGACGTCTACAAGAGCTACTCCGAAATGGTTCCTTAATTCAAGTTGATTGTAAGGCACTGCAAACATCACTGCTATTCTTTCAGGCAAGTCGCCTAGCTGGTAGGTTATGACTCCAATCACTCCAAGAGGTAAGTTGCTAAAACACAAAAGGTAAATCAATAAGACTTTATTCATCACAAGCCGCAACACTAAATGTTTGATGAAGTAAAGCTGCGAAGTAAGCTTACGGGTCTTTGGAAAACACACACGCTTCCCTGGATCCCGGTTGAATGACTGAAGGTAGGTTGTAATACGGACCTCCATTGTAGGTATAATATTGAGGATCAGTCAAAGGAACATTTAAGTGGTTTGCTGGAAATGAATTAGAGCAAAGAGAAATGAAACAAACGAAATGTTTCTTTGATGAATTAAGCGTGGAAGAGGGACTTACAGATCTGAATGGTGCACGTTCTGTTGCTTCTTATTCCATTTGAGATGATTTCAGCCGTTCCTCCGTACAAAGTGTTTCCAGGAATAGTTGCCGTAAGAAAGCTAGGAGTTTTTATCACAGCCCGTTTCCTTCCCCTCACTTTGCTATCCATTTCCATGATAAACTTCTCTTGAGCCCAACGCTAATTGCTGTGTGCTAAGTAAGAATGGAAATTACGGTTATGTAACGTGACTCTCTTTTCTCAAGCTACTTATGTCGCAAGCTAAATTCAAGTGGTTTACTGCTCCTCGGTTGGATGCAGACTGACTGTTGTACTCAACTCGTCCTGGCTATGTTATATTATATGACCAGTGGGTTCTCCAAAGACTGCAGCAGAAATATCTACCACCACTCACGAGCTTCCAATGGATATAAATGTTTCGCATGCACAATGTATGTAACTCCTCACAAAATTAGCAGAGAAAGTGTGCCTGGTTAAGAGCTATATGAGAGCTGAGAAGGAGGGAGCATAATGATGATTACTGTTCACAAATTAGTCTCATTTTATGCGTCCCAACTTCTTCCAAATTCTACAATTAACTAGTTTCAGCTAATCTTAATCCGATGCTCTCAATCAAAATCAGTTGTGTGCCGTTGTGTGCCGTTTCGAATAATAACACGGATTTAACGAGTCATGAGATCATCACACTTTGTTTACACAAAGTTGGAGAAGGAATTAATCAATTAACTCCCTTGAGAATATACTTGAGCCATGTCATGAAACAATTCTCGAAGTTTCTGATTCATTAAGGCTGAAATATGCATTACCCAAGAAGATGATGTTCCTTATAAACTACGTGATATACATAGACACATACAAAGTAAGCAATTACGCTTCAGCAGCCAGAAATGCAACACCACTAAATTAGTGAAAAGCTCAAGTTTGTAATAATCTTCTGTTGACACACCACTTCTGATTAAATATACGTGATAAAGTAGTACAATAACAATTGTGAATTGTAGCTGACTTTCATAGTTTATATTTTGAGTTTCTTGTTGCATGTTTATCTCATCCACAAAACTGCATAATATTACGAGTGTGCAAGCAAAGATAAAATTTAACATAACTCCCGTCATCACCATTGTCTTCATTTGTAGGTGTTTATCGGCATTACTAAAAGATAAGTCTAGTCGTATACATCAACTGTAGCACACAAGAAAGTTGGCAGCAACAATGCATGATTGATTGAGGTAATAATATTTGAGGATGAAACGTGTTTAAGATTATTACAGATATTGAAACTTCAGACACGTTAGAAACGCATGTGTCGAACTGACGACTAAACTTCTTCTTGTTGGAATGTCATTCCTCTCCCAACCTTCAGTAGAAGCATAATTAACTGGCGTATTTATAATCCACTGAAATTAGTCCAAGAGTCCAACTGACCATTCTTAGACTGTGTGTAGGTAGACCTATCTTCACAGCTGAAGCATTTGATGACACGACTCATGCAACTCAGCATGCCTCGCGTGAAGAGCCACTGCTAACGAGAATTATTTAGCGTAGCATTAAATCTAAAAATATACACTACTCTATGAAGAAACTGCATCGAAGGGTTCTTAATGAGATTAAGCTCCAGCCAGTTCAGAGCAGTTAATGTTAATGTAAGCCAATTGCAAATCATTAAAACACATTCCTCTTTCAGTCTCTACCTTATTAGCATAGAATATTATGCTGGTAGTTAAGCCCTGTCCTATGACAGGGTGGTTGCTTCTTCCACACCTTCTTGCTAACACTCTCAAGCCAATTAACCTCAAGTTATGACCGTTGACGAGGGGCTTTGTGTTCCGGTGTATGAGCATATTACATACATCGTACGTAAGTAATATGATAACACTCTTAAGCCCTACTTAAGCCTTAATCAAAAGTGTATTGTTACACATTTACTCTTATCAAGTTCTATCCTTGGCTTTCGTAATTCTATTTTTTCTATTTATGACTTCATGACCTACACACAAATAAAACGCAGGTAACTTATCCTATTTAATTTTCTGTAATACGTAACAAAACTGAATCAGACGAAACTGAAAGTTCACTTGATTCAGATTGAAATGACCAATGTAAGCTCAAATGGCAGCATTTTTTAAGGAAGGTTTTTATGACTTGATGAACACAAAAAGCCTGTGAATAGAGTTTCGAGACTTGTTCTGTGTACAGTCAACAGCTTCGTGGCGATATTTATCCGTTTACAAGGGATTTCTGTTGGTCTCTCCAAAATATGTACCCATCAAAAAGTACTTGAGTTACGTCAGTACGCGAAGGAGTGTGTATAAAGTATTGTTTAATTTTTGTCAGAGTGACATTGATGATACAGCGATAACCACGAACCTAAGGCACAAAGTATAGTCCATAGTTTATGATTCGTATGTTGTATTTGACTCAATCAAGTAATCATCGCTAAAAATAGAAAGTCATGGTCCTAGGTGTAACGGAGAAGTCTACGTCGTAGTAAGAATGACAGGCAGTGAAACACTTGAAATTGATCCGTGTCAATATTTCCAAATCGGCATGAACACCGAAGAGACTGTGATTAATGTGATTATTATGTTTGTCCTCGAGTCATCACATCTTCTTCAAACAAGATTTGCTTAAGTCCTTATGGGAATTAAATTCCGGAGTCTTATTTCAGTGCAAAACGAACATGCTTGTAGTCCACTGGTAATATTAGTGTGTGTTTGCAGAGTTCGCGTTAACCAACTGTTGAAATTAGGACTTCGGAAGCTTCCATAAAAACAGTCTAGAAAGCTATAAAGCTGATACATTCTGGAATGACTGGTCATTATGCTTATTACCAAAGGTTGCGTCAATACTAAGAAATTGAACTCAGAAGGACACATTTTACGACGCGTTTGCAACGCCATAAAGTTTAACGATTGACTGACATCCCAGAACATCAGCATGCCTCATGTACACTATGCTGGGTGGGATTTTCCGGATACGGTGGTGTATTTTTGGAAATTTATCTCTAAATCAATACTGGACTGGAATATGGAATCCATATTCCAAAAGATCGTTACTTAACCAAATTGTATCTAAAAGTTGTACTATAACATCCCAGAGCGCAGAGATGATTTGTTTGCGATGAGAAGATGAGATATTTTATGCAAGCAAATATGCAACAATCGATGAGGAAAAGGAAGCTCATGAAGCCCAAAATTCGATTGTGAAGAATAAGAGAGCGAAGACCTTCAACATAATTACTAATTAGTATACTGTGAGTCGAAGTTCCTTGTTGGTAGTCTGGAAATTGCATCAAAGTTACCTTGTGCAAGATACCGACTGAGCCACCTTGTGTAATGGTTCAATCGACACAAGCATTCTTGTACACTTTTTTAGCGAGAAAAAAGTCAAAAGTACTGCACACAAATGAGATGAATCCTGTTGGTCATGTTTCACGTTATGATGCATCAAACTGCACTTTTTCCTCCATAATTACTAATCAAAAGAAAATTCCCGTATGATCACTACATCTTTCAGCATGCATTTGCAATTCTATGTAACTCAATTACTGACGATTGTACGTGTTACATAAAACTGTTACGTCATATGTTGTTATTATTATTGTAATTCTATCAACGTCGGTGTTAGTGGTCATTCCATCAACTCCATGACTCACTTTGATTTGATGATTGTTGATTTCAGCTTGATCATTATACACGCAATTTTATGCTCTTGCTCTATTCCCTAAAATTCCTACTTGTGAATGAAATTTGATATTTGGAATCAGAATTTCTTCAGAAGTTTACGCTTTAATGTCCGCTTTTCGGTGACTGACTTTATGAATTAAATACACATAAAACGTGCGCTTTTCAGTAAGTGGGAAGTTTGGGGAATGACGCAGTTAGTGTGTTGTTTGTTTTCAACCACAATTCCAAAGTTTGCTCAGGACTACACTGCGAGATAACAGTCCAGGAAAATTTTACTACTGAGAAAGCCCCATTGCAACATGTTCTAAATTGTTATTTAATGAATTCGGAACTGTTATTGGCTGCAAATTAACACACCTATTTTTATACTGCATAAATAAGCATAAATACTTTATCAGTCAATTCGGGATTCAAACCGCGTTGACTCCGAAGCTTCTGAATATTTCATGAAGGACGTTAGTTCGACAAGAGTTTCAACTAGAGTTATTTGCAGCAAACGAGCGTTTTATTTGCCTACACGAACAGGTGCCTAGAAAGACGCTGTCAAACGATGTACGATGTCAAAATGTAACAGTGTGTTAAAGAAAGTATAGTTGATCGTCAGTACTAATGAGTGAAGGTTCTAAAGTCTTTATTGTAGAGCTTTTCTAAGCTATGAATTTTAACCTTTTTAGCCGTGGTCAAATTCAAAAAATTACGAAAGTGACAAGCACCCAAGAAAAACAAAAATGTTTCAATTTTGAATTTTATCTGAAAAATTTTCTAACATTTCTTTACTACTTACTGCTGCTTCCTTTTAAACTAGAACATTACGAAAGTAAAGTTCGAGTGAAATTCAAGTGGACACAGGCAGTACGCTTTTTTTACTTGAATGATCTCAGAATAATAATATTGGATCTCATTACGTCTTGTTTTCTAAATTAGGTACTGTGCAGTATTACGTACTCCATCACCTTCCTTCACACTTTGTTTGGAATCAAAGCTGAAATAGGCGATTCTTTGTACAAACGACCTGAGCAGATTTTCATGATATTTACATCAATTGTGTTCTGCATGTATCTTCTAGCATTTTTGTACACTCTGATTTGCAAGAAGGATTTGATGATTCACAGTTTACGTCAGTTTGATAGTCTGGAACCTCGTGAAAAATACGTAAGTTCCTATGTGAAATCTGAATATTTATGGCTTGTTATGTGAAGGAAATTATTGTAGACTCACTGGATATCACTTGCTTCTTGCTTGCTCCCAGTTTGTCAACTAATACTGACGGTTATCAGTTTGGAACAGGATGCGTTCAAAGATTCATGCACCTACAAAAGGAAATTACTTCTAAAATTGAATAGAATTACTTTTCAAAATAATTACAATGCATCCGAATTGGCGGAAGATGGATGTTATTCAATGTCCATTGCATCTCAAGCTGTTGTAGGTGTATATCTAGTAACAAAATTTTATCAGGTCTTTTCATGCATTTGTCTTGAAATGCTCGTTCTCATTTGCGTGTATGGAATTTACGAAAAATCTTGCTTTTTGCTGGATGAATGTAGTTTGGACAGTTTGAAGTTGCCTGACTTAACTCATGTCAAACTAAATGTAATTACTAAACCCTTAATCAGTTAAATGGAGGTTAGTTGGGGTTATAAGAATAATTTCATCATCTGAATTCGTTTCAGGAGATGCTAGACAACACCATTGCAAGTCTAAAGTTTATGGACAATGTCAGCCAATTTATCAGTGCACTTGTTTTCTGGGCTTACATCGAAATGATTTCATGGTTGGCCCTTGCAACGCTAGATGTGTGGGAGAACTCGGATTGGGTCTCTTTGGCTCTCAACTTACAATACTACACTTACTACGGAACTATTTCATTTATTGCTGCTGAGGCTCACAAAAATGTACATCTCTGATCCGTAATTGTCTCATACGTCTTGGACTGGATTTTAAACTTCGTATTTTTCTTCTAGGCAAATACTCACGTAGAAAACATCAAAGGAATCATCTTTCATATTTCGGGAAATGCCGATTGCAATGGAGAGAGCTCAAGAACCTTATTAAATTGTGTGCATTTCCGCGTAAATTTTGTAGCAGAAAAAGCAATGGGAAGCGGTGTTCGAGGAGGTCCATTTTTCCTCGTTACTTACAATTTCCTGGGAGTGGTAATAATGACACTGACTTCATTTCGCAAAAGAAACTGCTTAATCCAAATCTTATATTGTTTTCCACAGGCTTTGACCACAATGGTAACCTACATAATGCTGGCTTTACAATTAAAGAGTGCCAGTGCCAGCAACGCTTGTCACTAGTTAAAAGGAACTGCAAGAAGTTAATAAATTTTGCGGATAAATACATTGTGTCCATTAAAATGAGGTTTATTAAAATGTACTTCATCATCACAAACTTGCAACATTATACGCCTGATAATACACAATAACTTGAGTATACAACAGAATATCACGAAAAGTAGATTTGATTTCATTTTTATTTGGATATAAAGTAGGTGGAATGATGTAATTCAGTGTGAGGACACAACTTCTCCATCCCTCGTTAAACTTTGAGCTCATCTGTTTCATTGTTAGAATCACTGTTATCACCATAGTCGATTCGTTTTTCGCGTCTTAACGAGCCGTGGTGAAGCGGATGATGTGGAAGTGTAGAGTAGTGCGTTACAGAGGCAGTGGAAGAACTTGCAGAGCCTCCTGCTCCTCCTCCCCTTGGTGGTGGGTGTGGTTTATTAGCCCCACTTCCATTATGACTACTTTGAGCATTGGTGCTCATAAAGGAGGACAATGGAGGTCCACCCGTGAGATTAACGCCAGACCCAATACTCCCATTACAACGTGGCAAAGTAGCCACAGCTAATGTTTGTTGAGATGAGGCTATTTTTGCACTTGGGAGTGTCCTCGACGAGATTTGATGATGAGACGGTGGTGAGTGAGAAAGGTGGCTTTCTCCAAGTCCAACTCTTATTACGGAGGAAGATTCACTCAGTGTAGAATTCTCTCCTCGATAATAGTCGACGCTACTTGCACTTGCGAGGTTCTGCGTTGAGTAAGAATTCTGTAATTGCTGTTGTTGCAGTGGGAATCCTGATTGACGGACAGAAGGAGCAGAGGACTCAGTCCCACCACCCAAACTCAAACTTTCTCTCATTCCCAGCAAAGCTTTCTCTCCCAACAGTTCCTGTTGATGTTGCTTTACCGTCAGCTCCAAAGCCTCAAGTTCTGCTTGGAACTGACTTTGAGAGTTTGAGTTGTGCAGAAATGAACTCGCTGTGGTTCTATTTGATTTCAGAAGCTCCGGTGGCTCGCTGTATTTATTCGACGTTGGTGTAGTCGTACACGTAAGTTGTTGCTCGGAATCGTGCTGCTCTTGAGCTTTCAGCATCTTTCCACGTCTCCTTCCTCTTTGGTAGTAGACCAAAGTGAAGATTGAAATGTTGAGGATAAGAAGTGAGCAACCTGCGAGATTTAATGCAGACTAAGTAAACATCTCCCGATCACATCATCATCAACATCAAAACAGACTTCATAAATATTTTGTGTGTGGAGTTTGTGATAAAATTCTTTCTGTATGTTCAGGTGGGCAACCACCACACCGGAGACAGGCAGGTGCTTCTAAGATAGGCGCTGTACATACAGGGCATCATGAGCGTACGTGTTTGTGGAGAAAGGTAACAGTTTTACTCACTCAACGAAAAGAGCTGAGTTAGAGTTTCTCAGAGTAATTCATTAAACGATAGGAGAGAAAGTCTCAGGGACATGTAGTACACATGAAAGATAGCTACTAGTCTTCCTGTGCTTCTTCTGTAGAATGTAAAAGGCTGCCGACTTCTAAAGAAAGAATGTCTAGTGATCTACTAGGAGATTATTGTTTACTTTAATTATTTTCTGCTTGAAGAGATAAAAGGATGGATCGGTGTATGTACAAAGTACAGAGGAGAGAGTAAACTCATAGGAAAAGGGAAAAGACTAATCTGTGTTACAGGAGACAATGGGAGTTAGTTAGTGTTGTGTATTGAAAAGGACACACACACACATATGTATGTGATGAAGCGGTGTTGTATAGATTGTTGTATTGTATGTGTGCTAGTGAGAAGAGTAATCTAACTCCACGTCCATGTCATTTCACTTACCGACTGCAATCGTGATAGCCAGAATGATGGAGTATGGAGGAAAGTAAGTTGAATCAAAGAAGGATGAAGAGGAAGTTTCATTAAGACTCGCAGTTCCGGAAAAAGTTTGGCCACCACCTACTCCTCCGTTGCTCCCTCCTTTTGCTGTTGATTCTTGCTGGACTGAAGATAAGACTGGAGAGTAGCAAGTGGTTACAATTGAAGTATGATTCTTGGCCGTGATCTCATTATCCCCTGCAGGAGCTCGGCCGGCCGTTCCTCCTCCGAATCCCGTCTCTCCTCCGATGTCATAAGATGTCTCAACCAATTCCGGGACTGATTGACTTTCTCTCCCTCCACCATTGTATCCCAAGAGTCCATAGCCGTAGCCAAGAAGAAGGTCATAAAGTTGAGCAGGATTGAGTGGACTCGTTCCCGTCAGCTCGGGTGTTTCTTCAATCTCCTCCTCGGGCTGTTTTAGCCTAAACAAATTTTATACTTTGCATGATAATGTTCCAGGCACACGAAACGGCTCCTCATTCGTCCCTTCTTCTTCTTCTATATGGCTTTGGCAGAGGAAAGGCTAATTTCATTTTATGGATGAATGACTTGCAATACATTATCCTCTGAGGAGAAACCTAATGGGCTCAATATACGTATTAAATGATGTCTTTGAAAGTTAATGGACACGGAGAGTAAACATGAGTGAAATCGGGGGTACTTAGTTGTTAGTTGTAGTCCTACTGCCATTTCCTCTACGTTAATAGTGGCAACTGGAGAAAGAATACGGGGAAAGTAAGAATAGGTAATACGACGGAAGGAGAGAGAGCAGTGGTGGTCGGCAGGCCAAAAATATAGATACGCTACTCCGAGTCCCTTGTACAGGGTTAGTCTAAGTGTTGTGTGTAGCTTCTGGGAAATGAGGAGCAGCCTATTTGTCTCGTGAAGTGGTTGTAAATATCGGGAGAAAGTAACTAACCTTCCGGTATAAAGTCCTGGGTCATTTCCGCCTCTCATTCTATTATGGAAGGTTGTAGCCATCTGAGCTCCACTGCGTTGGAGCTCTGGTACCAATCTGAAATTATGTCGTTACATTTAAATTTTACTGTCTCCAATGAATGCTTTCTCCGAGTGGTTCTTTGTCCTTAAACTCTGTGAAATGGGTTGGGACTGTTGGAAGAGAGAGAGAGAGGCGATATGCGGGATGAAAGCAGAAAGACTTAGCAGATCAAAAGTCACGGAGTAAGGACATTTCAAGTAAAAGTTTCTGCTCCCATGCTTTGTATAGGTAGAGATGAAGTTATCATTGTTTTTATTAGACATAAAAAGGATCCAGAGAGAGAGACAAGGGTGACTAGGGTAAGCATTCTTCATAGTTTTGTTACCTTAGCCAAATAGCCATCTGATGAGCTCGGTAATGACTCCTCGTTCGTATTTTATTCGCCCCAATTTCCAAATATTTCTGATGAAGCCGGTCGTAGAACTCCCAAGCTGTGTTTTTATATCGATTACGCTCTTTTGAAACGGGCCATGATGAGATCGAGTCAATTTTTATAGGACCGTTGGGATTCCTGAAGAGTTAAAAAGAGACTTCAAGTACTTCCCCCCACACACTCATTTGTCCAACGTTCATGCATCTTCCTAAAAGCCAAAGTCGCTCTCAAACAAATTTTACAAGTTTTGCTTATGCGTCTACTACACTCTCCTCCTGTTTCCCCATTTTATCTCCATCTGTACAAGCAGCAATCTCGTTTACGTAATTTTCTCTATTGAGTTCCCAGGAATTTGCGATATCACAGACTTCCGAAGACCCAAACATAAATAGGTACCAACTGTGCTTAGTTTGAGTTCATGTGAATTCAAACTTTCTCCAACCTAGTCTGCTCCAGTAAAGTAAAACGTAACAGTACAGTAGTATAGCGTTCGGCCGATGAATGCTAGGCAAACTTTCTTCACATATCAGCCCTAAAGATCGCACAACTACTCTGATATAATATAATAATGTAAATAATTTACCCAGAGTGAGCAAAATTTGATACAAAAGTGAGCCAAAGTTCTGATAAGGCAATTTCTCCTTTGGAATAGTTTGAAGGGAGTGGAGCTGGAATGAATGGAAGGACATGACCCGTTGCGGCTTCAACTAGTGGGTATCCAAATATGTAATTAAGCTCTTCACCTCCACCAGCCCCCGTTCTCTGTGTTCGGGAAACAATAGACAAACAAACAAATTACATCACAGGGACTCCAACTGTGAGAGGCCGGATGTCTCATTTCCCCTGGCCATTTGGTTTATTGTCTAGGACAAGACCAGCTCCTCCTTTGTATTATTAGTTCCCAGAGAAAGAAACAAAAGGATCTAGAGAGAGAGAGAGAGAAGAAAGTTTCACCTGATAATTGTACAGTCCATCTCTCGTTGAGTGTTCGAAGATGTAGAAGAAAGACTTTCTAATCTGAGGCGAATCTGAGACGGCAACCACAGGTGCGAGGCTTAGACAGTCTGTGACAGCATTCACAGCCATGTCTCGGGTTGAAATTGGATGTTGCACAGACCTATGGATGTTATTTTAGGAGAAACACGCAGAAACACTTGTCAACAAATGCTACTTCAAAAGAAAACATTGAGAAGGCACAATAGAAGCCTGGGAGAAAGTCCAGAACAAACATACTTTTCCCAGTCGATGTACTCATTGATTATCGTTGCCAGGATTTCATTCCGATGATATCGATACGAATTGCGAACGAGGGTCCGGAGAATGGCATCTCTACGGAGCGCCTCAAATCCAAATTCTAAGTCGATCTGACAACATAAAAAGAGACAAACTTTAGTCGTAAAATGGAATCACGCTGCTCATATTACATGATTAATGGATATCAGTCAGGCTCTTTATATTTTGTACTAAACCCAAAAAGGTTGTCTTAAGTGTGTTTTCCTCTCTGTGGTGGTTGTTGAGGACTTGAAGACCTTTTACCACCCCTGTGTGAGTTCAGTGGTAAAAAGTCTACACCAGAAAAAAACCACCAAGAGTTGTTTTTAAAGTAAAAGTGCAAATAAAAACTTGTGTATTAATAGCCCAACTGATTTCCCAAGAAGTTGCACACATACCTCGCTGAATTCCGTAAGCCTCTCTAAGGACGAAAGACCAAACATCAAATCGTACTTTTTACTCGTTTCTCGTTTACCCATTTGTCCTGATGGCACCCCAGCCTGAAATTTTTATTAAAGTAGTGAGAGTGTAGTGAGTCCCTAGGCATCAAAATTATTGCATAATAATATTTAAGCTTATTGTAGCATCAAACAGAAGTATCTTTAGCAAACATCTAAAATAGACTATTCCTTCAAATTATTCTATCCCTAGAATTCGCACTCAGAGTTGCAGTTTGTGTTTTACCAAGATTTTAATCGAGATAAGAAGCACCTATATAAAATGTTGATGAAAGAGATTTAATAATATCCTTTAACAAATTTTTGCATCAAGTGGGCTTCTCATAATTTCTCCCTCTTGAGTCTTGCGTCGGTGTACTTCTTCTGCCTCTCTGCGGATAACAATATTGAAGTGGTTTGGTGGTGAAGCCACGGGATATTGGGCCACGATAATCATAATGGAGATTGAGTAGAGATTCAAGTGTCATTTCGTAGATAAATTGAACCACAGAGAGGAGATGAGTGGACATCCAATTATCTTTTGCTATCAAAACGATCATCTCTCCTTCTCTCTTTTCTGCTTATTTCCAAGAAAAGCTATTCTATGCCTTATGGTACACACAAGTGTTCTAGTTACTTTTTTACACAAGTAGATATATACTGCGGGATAATGATGAGATGATAGTGGGAGTAAGTCTGGTTTTTCAGTTAGGATGTGTAAGAATGTATAAAATAGGTACTTTAAAAGTATTGGTTGATTTCATTGAGGAGATGGAGAGAGAGAGAGAGAGTGACCAACCTTAAAATTAGGTTTGATAACGATTCCGTCGACACTGGGTCCGAAATCGACGGAGAACTTGGGTAGAGTGAATTTGGAGAATTCCGTGTAGTGTTTGGATCGGAGACACTCCAAGACGGGGTCGGTAGTTGGGGAGAAGGATGATGAGGAAATTCCTAAGTGATGGCTTTCTCTTGAGGGTGGACTGGTGGTGGTTTCACCGGGGGCAGGACCCAAAGGTCCGACTCCACTAAAACCACCAGGCCCAGCATGAGGAGAATTGCTGAAAGAAGTTGTGGAAGAAGTATTTCCTCCGGAAGAGCAATTTAAAGTCTGAGCTACTGTGAATGCCGCTACGGATGGATCTGATATCAAAGCCCATGGGGCGTGTGATGAGCCAGCGATAAGGATGGATCGATGAAATAGTCCTGTGTGTTTGGATAAAAATAAAATAAGATTGTTATCCTATGTGGAATTAGCTTCGAAAGAGATCTATTCTGGGGTTCTAAGTTCTAGACACATCGAAATAGCTCAGTGTTGTCCTGTCTAAAGATAATGAAGGTTCCTCTGACTTCTTCCCAAGTTGTATGTGTAATATAACTAGGGAAGAATGTTGTTGGGCATCTCGGTATACAATAAACTAGTAAAGATTCTTTTCTCCAGAGTGATGTACAACTGAACAAGGCAAGAGTCTTAAGACGAATAAAAAAACACTCGGGAAAGCTGTGTGTAATCTACGCCTACATTGTTTCTCTTTTTCTTTATTTCCTGCATTAAAGACATTCTTGAAACTTTCTCCGGCTCATTGTTGCTGCATTCATTGCAGTGAAATAAAGCCGAGAATTACAAGGAAAATGTATTAGACAGAATCACTAAATATCTTCTGACACATGTTGTGTTTCTTTTCCATTTTTTGCAGCCTCTCTCTATCCTCCTACTCTCTCTCTTTACTGTATCGCACAGTAAGAAAGAAATGGGGTAGTGTGCTATTATTTCAGACTAGGAAATATTACGACATAATATTTGGAAACGTAGGTCCACAAAATTGGGCGAGGTTAAATGGGATTTGCAGTAAAAGTTCATACCAGGAGTTACAGTGGGTGAAGACATGAGAAAATTTATACAAGCTGCTCCAGCTTCGTAACCCATTAGAGTTATATTATCCGGATCTCCACCGAAATTCCTGATATTCTCTTTGATCCAATGAAGTGCGGCTATTTGGTCCATGAGTCCGTAGTTAGACACTCGTGGCTTTGTGTTCGGAGACTCGTTTAGATTTAGAAAACCTACGAACCAAGAGAATTGGTTGTCACTGTAAAGTAAAGGCGCAGTCACACACATGTACATACACA
This sequence comes from Isotomurus palustris, assembly GCA_034696625.1. Lineage (NCBI taxonomy): Eukaryota > Metazoa > Arthropoda > Collembola > Entomobryomorpha > Isotomidae > Isotomurus > Isotomurus palustris. The sequence goes on along the minus strand of JAQGAD010000119.1, from coordinate 58,837 downwards.
GAGGCAGAGATAGAGATCAAATACAAATGCAGTCAGTAGTAGAATGTTAACTAAGGAAAAGACTAGACAAAACCAGCAAAAGCCGAACATAATGCATCGCATATTGAAATAGTTACTGTTACGACTGTCCATTATTTTTTCCCATTTTGTCCCAAACATGGCCATTAATTTTGTTCTAGAGTTGCCTCTTCCAACCATTTCTGTTTCGTATCTTACCCTTTCGCAGCTACGAGTCTAATATGTTACATTTATTGCTGCAGGAGGCTCAGCTCCGCTTCACTACTTATTGAATCCCCAATTTCTGTAATGTAGTTACCCGATTAAACTCACCAAATCAGTTCAATCAAAGCTACTGGTGTGTATCGTCCCAAACCACTCTCTGCTGTCTCTTCAGATCTTCCCTTCAAATCTAAACATCTAAAGCTAGCTTAATCAATTTATTACGGAATCAACTCACCTAAAATACTCAGTCGATAGTTGAGGGAAACAAATATTACATCAGAGTAAGCTGCTAGGACAGTTCCATCTGATAGGTTCCCACTTCCCCAAGCAAACATTCCTCCGTGGATGTACACTAAGACTGGCTTCAGCTTCGGATCAGGACCTGAGATTCAACACACATGTGTCTTGTGTATTCAGGGCTTAAAAATCAGTCTTAACAAAGTAAAATAAATACATTCCCTCCCAGTACGAATTGCTCAAGAAACATTCTTTCACTGTGTACAGGCCGTATTTTAGTAGGTATTAAGCAATTAGACGCGCTTCCAGGAAGAGCCTTACTCACTTAAGGTGGCAAAGACAAGATGCATTGAAGTAACTTTAGTTTACAACAAGTCTTGTTTGTCAGGAGACTTAAGTCAGGATTACAAGGGAGACCGCAGTGCAGTGTAAATGAATCATGAGAAGAGTTGCAGTTAGTTGCAGATGCTACTCTCAGCTTCTACCACCGTTAAAGACGAGAAACATCCATCTCGCAGTGTCTTTCTTCTTTCTCACACGAATGAGACAGATGAAACATCCTCGTTTCTACCACTTAGAATCATCAGGCAGAGTGCTGGCATTTGGTGTTCTCAGTCTGTACGATTACGCGACGATATGTTAGTCAAGAAGAATGAGATGAGAGGACATCTCCCATTCAAACCATTAGAGAGACACGCATCCAGAATAATAAAATGACGGAGAGGAGGGAGAGAGATGCACCAAGGGAAACCCGCCGTTCCCTACACCTCCCATTAAATCGAAGTGAGGACTGAAGAGAAAGTTCTTCCTTCATTTGGATTTTACAATCGAGATTCGTACACACTTCCTTTCCACCACATCGCTTTATTACACTGTCTTTTAGGAGGAGGAAACAAGGCTCTATTCTCTTATATCTCCTTTTGTCACCAGCAACGGAGGAAGACTGCTGAATCTTATTTAGGGAAGACTCGTGGGCTTAAATGTGATGAAAGCTCGTAAGTGAGAGAGACAGTTCTTTCAACCAAACACAGCAGCACTCTGGGACCTGTGCTCTACATTCCAGATACGTGTGAGAAAGAAAGTATAATTGGAATTGATGGAGCACCACACAGAAATCATTACATTGTGGGAGTCTTAGAGAGTGTCTTAGAGATCTGATGGGAGTATATATATATTATACAGTTTTGATTCTGCACATTCTTTAACATCCATGTTTCGAAGAAACGAAAATAGGTCTCCTCATTAGAATGCAGCCGCAACCATTGAAAGTTGCGAATACCAGTTTGCGAATTTCTTTTTGAGATTACGTCAGCTTTAATCAAACTAAATCTTGTAAGTCACCATGCAAGTCGTTGCCTACCCGAAATACCCTCTGACATGTAAAATTCGATAGCATTTCTCTTGAAGCAGCGGTGACAGAAGTGTTGACTCTGGAAGAAATTCGCAATTCAACTGACTAAGAATATATATGGTAACACCCTTAGGTATTTTCCTTCTCAAGGATTTAACGTAAGCTTCGATCTGGGTGAATATTTCTACTTCTAGCCAACTTGACTGCATTATCATAAAAAGCGAGCGTCAAAAACTTTCTTGGAAAATCTTGTGCCTTTGGCTTCAGCCGGAGGGCACACTAGAAAATGGCGAATATGCTTTTACATAACAGACTAGTAATTTAGAGCTCTCTACAGTCGTCCGGTCCTACAAGGTCCGGAAAGTTTACAATACTTATTGTGTGTCAGTTCCATGCATGGCATTTTGTGTGTACAGCGGTTACGTTAAAGAAACTTTCATTTCTTTAATTCCTAGAAATTAATCACATTAGCAAAGCACGAAACCTGAGAAAATGCAATCAGCGAAAGAAAGTTGAAAATGTCTCTCTCTCTCGTGGAGCAAGTAGCACAAAACTCTTTGTGACTTACAAGGTGATACGTTGGGGAATAGATTGCCACTAAGCTATTTACTCCACCACATCCAAAAAGTACGTTCGAATGGAGGAAATCGAAATGAATAGATTAAGTAAGATCTTATTGCACACAACTTTCACCGCAGTCAACAACACAAACTGGTCTAAATCTTTAAACGAGTTTAGAGACACCACAAAGCACTAGATATATCTGAATAGACCTTTTGGGAGTTCTCCACAAGCCTACGTGTTAGTACAAACAAGAAGATACTCTTACTTCCCAGCTTGCAATGAATTCAGGTCAAAATATAAAAAAAAATTGATTCTACTCGTCTTCTTTGAATGCACAGAAAGAAAATGATATCTCCAATCTTTACTTGCCTTGCTGCTTTCACAACAAATACCTTTTGTCTGCACACTGTGTGATTGCACTGATGCTTTCTCCGTTTTCTTTGTAACATAAAAACCCACGAGGAAAAATAATGGAAGAAGAAAGCTGGTTGCATTTTTCTGTAATGCTTCCGAGACAAATATGAGAATGGGAAATGTGAACGAGGAGAAAAATGATTGTATGCATTCACACATGTGTGTTTGGAGATAGTGAAGTTCCGTAGGTATGCATGCCTATACAATCATCATCATCATACTCATCCAAGAAGATCAGATTTCTCTGGAGTAAAGAAGTGAGGAGCATCACATTGTCTTCCATAGACGCAGACAGTCGGTTTCACACAAGGGACCACATACTCCTGGGAGAAGTTTGCATAAAATATTTCATATTTTATGTGACTCGAGCTGGAGTGAAATTCAGCAGGGATTGGAACTGGATTGGATGTGATATTTAGGTGCGTAAGGACGATAGAAGATGTACGACTAAAGGCAAAGAAGGTTTCGTTTCGAACAGATTTACATACAACAAGTAATACAAGAGTGCAAACTCAACTTTCTGTGTGCTTACTGTGTAGGTTCTCTTGGTTTATTTACCTAACAGGAAAACGTAAAAAGTAGCTTAGGAAATAATACGTGTCCAAACCGACTCTGAGGCATATTCTCTACTCAGCGATTTCTCTCCCTTCACACATACACGCTATACACAAAGCATAGTGGGAGATTGTACCGAATAACAGAATAGTGGATGAAAGTCTTGCAGCATGAGATGAAAAAGCCATGCATATTGTATGTATCAAGTATGCTTTGCACACACAACTCTCTATTTGGCTGTACATTACCTACTTGAGGGAGAAATTGGATCACAACAAGAGACCAGAGAGAAAGTAGGAGAAGAAGAACGAGAGTAGGTGTAGGACACACGAAGTCTGGGTTGCCTCCTTACATGCCAACCATCAGAACTTCATCTCGCCCATAAGAAATGAAGGAATCAAGGATAGAAAAGGGATTATCAAGAGATTTCGAACACAGAGAGCTGGATGACATTCCCAAGGATGTTTTTCCGAAAAAGATGCTCCCCACTACGGACGACGGAAAGTGAGAAGCTTTTTTCTGCTTTCTTTCCTCTTCCCTTCCATGAAGATTCAAATTCAGCAGAGATCCTACTCAAGTAACAAGAGAGAGAGGAAGCTATTGTGTATGTAAATAAAGTGAATCTCTGCCAGACTAGAGGCACAATTGTATGGAATCAGGCCAGCAATGGAGTCCAGTCTCATCCTTAGTCAGATTTCATTTGATACTTAATTCGCACGATATTTTTCTCTCGTTCTATGTTACATCATGTAGTAGAAGTACATACTACTAGTAGGCTTAGTTAATTCGATTTCCTCAGAGCCGAAATAACGGCAGGAGTGTTAAGTTGACCTAGTTGCGCTTAGTTTGTACTCCTCTCCACTATCAGAGATCTGCTTCGAACGAGACTTTCTCTGTCTCATCCTTTGACTTACCGATTGGAGAAAATATATTGAGATAGAGACAGTCTTCAGATTGATTCCGGAGATAGGGCTCCACTCGTCTCAAATATTCCAAGTAACCCTTTGGCATTTCTTTAAGGGCTGCGGACTCGTTTCTAATGTCAGGGAAAATCTAGAAAGGAGAGAGACAGACATTTTAACGAGATTACTTAAAAGGAGAACAAAAAGGAAGGAACTCCGCGACACCCAAAATGAAAATGTGTTGAGATGGCATGGTCATAATGAAGGAGAGTCAGGAGAACAGAAGTTGGTCTCTATATTTCTGCTCACCTCCTCATTCATACCGACCGACTTATACAGACACACATTAACGGAAGACTCCTGGCTTTAGGATTCACTTCTGGAGGAACATTACTTTAATCGAGACAAGACTACACCTTTTATATCATAAGCTGTATGTGCTTATGTGTCTGTGTGCATTGCCTTGCCGCGCATAATGGTGTGCTTAGCCCAGATCCTCGAGTCAATTAATTGTTCCCGATGTTAAGTGTGTGTGTGTGCCTTTACTTTAGGGAGGAAGAAAGGGAAAGCACCGTTTGCTTAACCCATTCTTCAGGACACGTTAAATGTCTTGTGGTGGCAAAGTACCACGTTAGTGTGGTTTACTGTGGGAAAAGAATGACCGTATAATTCATTAAACTTGAGCCTCTCTTCGGTAAAGTTAGAGAGGATGAGAGTCTTGAGTTACACACAAGACAATCCTCTCCGTACATACCATACAGATATAATATATAGATATATATATGTAATGTGTGTATTGTGTGGCTACAGAAAAGGGATAAAAGATGAGGAAAGAAGAGTTAGTAAATAAAGTGTGTTCGACCGGAGTCATAATTCCTTAGGAGAGGAAATGGTGGTCGTGCTAAATGATGATTAATTTGGAGAAAGTTTTCGGCGGCACTCTGAGAGGATGGGAGGAAGGAGGAACCTCAAGATTCTTAGAATTTGAGCTGATTTACAGAATACTTTAATAGTCAGCTTTGTTCAGTCGGTTCCTTTTTAAGTAGCTCCTCCGGACACGAACGTCTGTGGAACTGTAAAAGGGATGTCTGTCTGCTCCTCTCAGAGTTCTGCGCTGCTCTTTCTACTTTCACTTCGAACTCCATAAGAAAAGGAATAATTTCATGCTAATACTCCATTCCTTCCGTTCTATAAAACTACCACAAGACTTTTCTTTTTCAACCTAGTTATGGGAAATATGGGATTGGAAACTAGGGGAGTGAGAAATAGGAGTGGAGAAAGCGTAAATAAATGAATGGTAATGTGTCGCTTTCATGCTCCACTGATTCTGCAAGATGAGAGGAGTTCATACATTTTAGTCCAGGCCTGCCTTCAGTAATATGAAATCTTCAAAGAGAAATATCTCCGAATCTCTTCTTTTAGTTAAGGCTGAGTCTACAAACCACCACCACCACCACCACCGCTACCATCACTAGGTTGCCAACATACAACCTCCCACTCCCTGACTACCTTTCTACTTACGTAGCATCTCTTTTTTCTACTTTCTCTACGGTTTCCGCTGGTCTCCTGCTCCTCTACACTTCTTAAAAAATTAATCCATCCTCTCAGAAATCAGTGAAGGATGAGAGAACAGAAAAGACAAGACTGGGAGACTTATGTGAAAGACCATTTGTTAATTTTCTATTTTTCTCTCTACCCACTTTTTAATTTGACAATCCTCTCTAATTCCTTGGCATATTTTTCATTTCTGCCCCATTTCTGTTACACGGAGAAAGAAAGCAGGCTGCACAGTACAGAGACTTAGTAGCTACATCTGAGAAGACTTAAGTTGTTCATTTGAGTAAACGTGAAAGAGGAAAGTATAGTCGTGCCAGAAAATGTAGTGAATGAATGAACACTCCTCTTATGCTATGATAATTCTGCACTCAGTCAGTTCTTCCTAGCTCAGCAATCCATTCCATCAACTTGCAATTAGCAGTTGAGGAAACCAAGGATGAAATTGGCAAATGTTCTACACAACTGGTTTAATCCTTCGGGCTCTAATGCTCTATGTAGTAGGAGGGAGGAAAGCCTCGCTTCGTTTCTCCTAGTACAAAGAGTCAACAACATTAGTTATGAAATGACTAATAGTACACTTTATCCCCATCCTTTCTCCATATTTAACCGAGTAATTAGAGCAAGAAAACGTGTAGATGGATGTTAAGCAAAAATTAAATCTTTTGTAAAACTTGTAACACATTCCATTTGTCCTTCGACTTCCCACCAACCCGTGTTTATTAAAATTATAGTGGTTTTTCCTGCAGAGCATAATTCAATTAATTAGGAGACGCATCCGCAGCTTCTACACCCATGTAACATGCTACTTGTGCTTCATTTCTCTCGTCGTGGTTTCCCCGTTTCCCCCTTCTAGCATCCTTTTAGTAATGTTATACAAGAAATACGAGACTCTGTAGTGAGGACTAATAATTTTACCTGCGGACAAACTGCTGATGGATGGATCGTGGCTCGGACGTCATTCCATGGAATCGGAGTTTGAGTTGGGCTGAAACGATGAGATTTTATGGGTGGAGCTGCATACGGAATGCTAAAAAATATCTGCAAGCATACGCAATAAAGGGAATGAATTGAGGTGATGTATACACGTACGGTCAGAGTACCTCAATCTCAATCTCATATTTTGGACGTTGAATGTTTGAACACACAAAAAAGAGAAAGATGGGTTACCTCTACAATCTTATTTCTTAGGGGAAAGTTCCTGCCAGTATGTTGAATATTGGTGAAGAGGGTTACACTGAGGCCCTGTACTCGTCCATACTTCGTCTCGACAATCCTTGACCTGGCTGTTGTGGATGGAAAAGACCAACTTGAAGTACCACTCCCTCCACCGCGACCAAATCTTGAGTCGCTCATAAAATCAGTTGCATCTCCACTTGCGGAAGTTGAAGTGCCGTTTTTAGTTGGGAAAGTGTCAGTTCCACTGGAACTACCACTTCTTTCTCCATTATGGGTTACATCATGGCAGGTCGTCAGACCAATTGCAATGAGGATGAGGACTAAATCCTTCATATTTTCGTGGTCTGTCTCAAGCACACGAGCTAATAATGTATAAATGCCTTTAGTTTCTGTCTACAACAGGAGAAGTGTTGACGCATCTTTCATGAAACAATAGAGGGGCACCCTTTCTCCTCGGAGAATCTCATTATTTAGAATCACAGAACTTTGTTCCTTCGTGTGTACGTGTGTTATCGTAACCCGGTTTTTGTTCATAGAAGAGTGTCTACTAGTACAAAGATTCTGGTTAGTTTCTTCCTGAGGGTTGCCCAATTTCCTCGTTACACAAAGTGTGAAGAATGGAGAAAGGAGGCCAGGAGAGGCAGTCGACGAACACGATCCATTTCTTCTTACACAAGTCGAGTGCTCTTTTCTGTGATTGTGTCTTGACTGTCGCATTCTTCTGCTACACCGGATCCCTTTCCATTGTTCTGTGTGACCATTGCCAGTTTCGGATTAGAATACGTATCTATAGAATAGGAGAACCACGGCTACGAACGCCAGACTTTCACTACTTCTCAGTTCGCATAACCAAAACCTTCATCTCGATCTCCCTAGTCGTCCATAAATTCCGAAAATTTATTAGAGTCTGAGTACAAGTTAACATTCCTCCCAAAATCCACTTCTTCTTTAACGAAAAGCGGAGAAACACGTCTTTGCGCTCAACACTGTGAGGGACAATCTGTCTGTGTGGGAAATGTAATATTCCGTAATATGATTTCATACACACACAAACACAATCTCATTGAGGTAGAGAGATTCATGAGTATCATCATCATATGTAGCGTAGTATAATAATATAGAAGTCTATATAGCACCAATAGGAGTGTGTCACTCACTATATATCTTACACACTCCTCTACAAATAAAACTATTCTTGTAAACTGTCCCCACAAAACCCAATCCTTAACTTGAATGGGAAATGGGAAACAGTTACATTCGAGGTATTCCTATCATCATCATCATAATCATGATCATTCGCATATCAGATCCTCCATTGTTTGCTTCCTGGGGAAATTCAATAAAACACAAAAGCTCTCGGTTTTCATGATGTTATTCGCATTCTACACTCGGATTGATCACAGCAGGCAGACACAGTGTACACAGAAGATGTAGAGAATAATGCTTCACTGTGGTTCTTCTGGTGGTGTGCAGTGTCTACACACACACACACAAGCACAAGCACAAGAGAGAAAGTCAATTCAATTGGTGAAGAGATTTGTCTCCTCCACTCGACGGAACTAAGGACAAAGGACACTCTCTACGCACTTGTACAGCTACAAAGTACACCTCAGAAGAGAGATAGATCGTGCGAGGAAGTACACTCCACCAGAGATATTCTCCAGTCTATGTAGATAGGATTGCAAAATGTTTGTCTCTGTTGGGTACACGGAGTCGCTCTCTATGCATGCCATTCATTCCCTTGTGGAGAAAGTAACCGTGAGAGTAACCACTACCGACATTTCATTCGTATGATGATATTCTTTTCTTTTTCAATTTCAAAAAAGTGGTTCGCTCTATAGAAGAAAAGAGAAAGAGAGCTATTTGTCTTTTGAGAATGATGCCACTCGATTGAATTCAATTCCTCTTGAAATTGAATTGAGTTTTGTACATAGGTATTATAGATACTAGCTAGCAGTTGTAGGAGGTTAGTTGTGTGGGGTTCTTTTGGTAAAGAACCATAAGTGCTCTTTAGCCTAGAAGAAAGCTGCGTGCTTTGTCCATTTCACGTTGGAACACAAGACGTCTTCTTTCTTCGTACAGTATAGGTTTAGTTTAGAGGAGAGAAAGTCCTCGAATATGCATGTAACACAGGGAGTAATGAATTTTATTCATGACGGCGTGCAGCAGCAGGTGATGAATTCATGAAGTCAACGAGAGTAAGTAGCTTTTTAGGACGTGGCCAATCTCAGGCTCCATTTAACTTCCTCCAGCTTCCCTTTGAAGATTGACGAGAGTTTTATTGTTCATTTGATATGAATAAACTGAATTGAATCACTGGCCCAATTTAACCCGAGATTTTAGTGTAGTCCGAAATACTTGATCGTGTGTATAGTCTCTGCTGCTTTCACCACTCAACCGTCTAACTACTCAGAGAGCAATGAAATCGTGTTCTTCATTCCAAATTTGAATGTAATTCTATTTCAGGCCAAACTTGAAAGAGAAAGGTAGAGGATTTGCAACCCACAGAACTGCTGAATCCACAAACAGAGTCCTCATGGAAGTGTACTTGTAAACCAGTGGAAATCCGGATAGGTAACTACATTCCTGCAAGAGTTAACAAATTATTATTTCAGCATCAAATCGGTAGTTACATACGAGAGAGAGAGAGATAGAGAGAAAGGAAGAGATTGTGGCTAGACTGTGGAACCGAATCTCCTTGTGAAGTTGAAAGTTGACGTATGCGGAGGAAACACTCACAACAAGGAGATGGCTCAGATTTACTATGTGCAGTTGGTTCTCTTAAGGACGGACTGAAATAAATGTGTTCTGTTCTGTCGGACAAAGATGGATAGATAAATGCAGCAGCTCTTTGCAGATATTTATTTGTATTCGGCTCAGATGTTCCCCACAATCCGGAGCTTCTCTATCCAACTGAGTGATTGCAAGAAGGTTCTACATGTTTTGCAATAGGATTTAGGGGATCCGGACTCCTGACCTGACCTCAAGACTTATTACATCCACCTTTGTCTTCCGTCTCTCAATCTACAATCTTATTTAAACAACAAGAGCCACACACAAAAGCTACTTAATTTGTGTTGGAATCTATTAAATTCAATGAAGTCGTGTTTGCTACATTCCATAAAATCCTCACATAGAAATATATGATTACTCTACTAAAACAAGTGGAACAAGTGTAAAAGTGATTCCCAACCAATCCATATGTTTCCATTAAAACTCAATAAACTTAAGATCTGAGTTATGTTCTAGTCAAGGAGAGGCTTGTGGATAATTTACACCCAGCATCCTCTCTTCTTCTTCTCGCAGCTTGATGGTGGAAGGAAAGACATAAAATACGAGGCAAGAATAGTGGCCCAATGTAAAGATGAGTCTGAACTTCGTACACATGGTTCTCTCTACTAGACTATCATGTCAATAAACACCCAGAGAAAAATGAAGATTTGGCAAGCTTCGAGACACACACACGTTATAAATGTAAGATTGCTTCTACACACACACACACGTCCCCGTTTGAAGCAAAAAGTGACATAAAGCTGTAGTCTTTTTAGCCTGAGAAGACTCTCTCCTTCAATATTGTAAATTGCACTCTATTTTATGATCTGCATCGGGTGAAAGCATCCCACACATATCAGTAGTAATATCACAAAAGTCACATTTCAGATCTACCTTCACTTGTATGTGTCTGCACGTATAGTCCTTTCCTGTTTACCATCTGCCAAACTGCGAACTGTATACTCTTTTCCTGTGTTTCCGAGGCATAATTTCTTTCTCGCTTGTTTCTCTACGTAAGCGCGCTACCCCGTGACATTAAATGTGTAGCACTTTATCATCTCCAAAACATAACTTCCCATTGCTTTCTCCTGAAACCAGCAATTTTACTGCTTCCTAAAATGTAGATTGACTTGCCTTAGAATTCACGATCGAAGATACTTCAGTCTCCGAAAACTACCTAGTCAACCTACATCTCCGGAAGTTACGATTGCCGAGTAGAATTTGACATGAGAGAGAGAGAGAGAGAGTATATAAATATAGATACACATACGGTCACAGGTAAGGGAAAGAAAAATTCTTCATAGATGAACCAGCCAACTAATGGAGGAATTCAGAAAAGAACTGACGTGAGTGTATACCAGTTGGTCTAAGAGACAAACTCAGCTTATATCGCAAAAGCGAAATATTTATAGTACTCTTCACGAGAATCTGGGTTAGCAAAGGAAGGGAAAGTTCCAATTCAATTGAAATGGGTTACTCGTTCCATACTTCAATTGGTCCATTAGAGTGTCACAATTGCTACTCAATATAATATGAAGTTGGTAATACCACTGCAACGTGGATGAACTTGCTCGCATCATTTATGTATACTTGTTTAAGGGAAGAAAGTTATAAAAATATCTTTATTGCCACCAATAACTTTCCCTTTCCTTTTGAGGAGAAAGTCTTCTTTAAATGTTTTTGACTCCACTCACTTGTGACACTGTGTAATTCCTCCCTCTCAATCTACAAGGCTACTCGAGAGCTTAAGAATTTATTTCAATTCTATCTTTACTTTATAGAGTTCAAGAGAGAGAAGAGATGGAGAGACTACACGATCTGTCTTTGTAGCACAAAATTAAAGCTGATTTGACTCAATTTCTTTTTATTCGAAGTCTCTTCGGATCGTGTGTAGCTAGGAACATTCTTCATCTTTTCTAAAGCTCTGGTTTCTTTCAGACTGTACAAAAGTCTCCCTGCTTCCAGTTTCCTCTCCTTTCTAAACATGAACGGAAGATAACACTTATAATATACTTTCCTATAGATTGTAGTACACGTGGAGCTCAGACAGCTTCGCTTTGAACAACTACATTTGATACACTTGAGAACCTAAACAGAACACATATATATAATGTATACATATAGATAAAACTGGAGTGAGATACCAAAACAGTTTTCTGAAAAAGTGGAAGAAATGTAATAAGAATTCAAGAAGAAGTAAAAATAATTTCCTGGAAGAAAGAAGTCTCTCGCTCTCTCTTGACTGCACATTCTCTTCCCTCTCTGATCCGATTTGACTAGAAGGGCACATTACGGTTTTAAAAGACTTCTTATGTACTCAACTTTTAGCCTCCGACGACGACGACGACGACGAGTATTTGGAATGTATTAAGTGAGGGTTTTAGATGCTTGTAGGTACATATAAATTATAAGCATGTAACAGAGGAGAAAGCAATTTTAATGTGTATCCAAATGTAGAGTCTTACTTATTCTGAAGAGAAAGTATAATCTGTAATCTGTCGAATAACACCCGGCGGGTAACAGATTGGTTTCCGACTACGACCTCTAGGCTTCTTGTGTCAAAGGACTTGACACATAAAAAGAAATATCCTGCTTTACACCCAAAATCTTTTTCCTAGGGCCTACTCCCCGGGACTTGAGTAGAAGAAGTGAGAAAACAAGAGTGTTTCTTTCCTGAAGGTTTCAAACACCTTATTCCTCCTAAAGGTTTCCAAGATGAAGACACTTTCTAAGTTGTGAACTTATCTTAAGAGTACCACAGACGCAGAGTCTACCAAAAGGTGGGCACTAATATGACAAAGTGTGACAGGAGATTAGAGTTCCGTGACAAAGAGCCTTGTTATAAAAAGGATTTTAATACTCTACGAGGATTTTCGAGGACCTTCTTTAAATGACTTAAGTTCTCGTACAAACCAACATTTTTCAATGTAGTAAACCACATTTCATCCTTTTCCTAATGTTCATCTCCAATTCCAACGCTTTTACCACTATCACCGTTGAGGAAAGTTGTTATAATGCTCTTTTCCAAATTATGAGAATTTTGATTAGTAATCAGCAATTATGGCATACGTAAAACTAATGAGTTACTAACTTATGCAAGTTATATGAAATTTTTAAGGGTACTTTTATTTGTTTCTACTGTAATAGATACATCATTATTGACTTAACTCCGAATTGGCAATGAACAATTTGTTTCATTATAATTATTTGTCAGATCTTGAACGATAAAAATGGATTGCTTGTAGAATTCGACATTTTTTCCTACTTTGCAGCAGACGATATGGGTCATATTGGATATTGCAGTGATAAATTAAACTTTACCCTGCGTCCATGACTAGAAAGGTAAAACTAACATGTAAGAGTGAAAGCAAACGGAAGACGCACGACGTATTGTAATACCTACACTTAAATGCCATGACTTTATACGTAGAAGATGCCCTATCAGTGTTTGTATAATATATGTCTCCAACATCAACATATCCAATATGAAGAGCAATTTTCGTAAAACTTTCTCCAAGATTGTTGATTCATCCGGAGCTTTTAAGCCTTCGGGTGGTTCCATAAAACAACGTGAAAGTGTAGAGCCAGAAGCATGACAAATTATCTTCGTTTTGCAACCACTGACCATATCAGCAGTAAGCTATATAACTATTTCTGTGGAGCACTCTCGAAATCCCCACCCCTTGAATTGCGAGATGGTCTAGTCGTCTAGTAGTCTAGTAGTTTTTGTTGATTTTCAAAGAGAAGAGTCTGTCTTCTCCATATGTGTGTGTGAGAGAGAGCGTGTGTGTTATGTGTGTGTTACCTAAGAAGGAAGGTGCACATAATGGGATTTCCATTTATCTTTTGGTTCGTCTAAGCTAAATTCACATCGCCCTACTTAAGTAAAGAAATCTATCTCTCTAAGAGCTCGAGGAAAATCAATAAGTTTTAGAAGAAATTCGCAATTTGTCCTGTTTTATGGGACAGTGAACTCAGCCAGGAGTGAGATGAGATTTGAAAGTATCAAATGAAACTCTCCATTCTCAAGAGGAGAGAGGAAGAACACAGAGGCTGGAGTAGATTGGCAGAAAGAGTAGATTGGAGCAAAGTAAGAATCAAGTTAGTGCAAAGTATAAGCAATGTTGGCAGTGAAAGTTAAGCTGAAATAGGTACTTTCATTTCTAGACACCCGTCTCACTACCTACACTGTTGGGACCTTATAGAGGTACCTTCTGTGTGTGCATTACAGCAAGTAGGAAAAGTTCCTTTATACAGTTAGTTTAGTCTCACAGCCTGATGCTGATGCTGTGCTGGTACTTCTCAAAGTAGAGAAGAAGAACGATGGAATGCAATGAATAGAGACGAGTTACAGGAACGGCGTACTTAGGTCCTTGTTGAAGTAATGTAAAACCTACAGAACAGAGATAATGCATACGCGCGTATTAAACTCCTAGTTTACGTAGTAAAATCGTACTCTTCTAAGTTGTCTGTGAAAAGTATGCGAATTTACGAGAGATATGAAACCTCGATGGGATACTCTGATGTGATATCATGGAGGTCCTTTGGACAACCTAATTTTTTATTCATTTTCAAGATTCGTAGCTTAGTGCCCCAGAGACGTTTCCATATTCATTTCCGTGTCCATATCCACCCGTTCCACCCAAGAAAAGTCCGTATCATCATCCGTTGAATTATTCAACCTAAATTTTCAACAGAAGAGGCTTAAGTGGTCGTATGTACTCCGGTTGTTAGGTATTCTACAAAACCGTGTCTTTAACTTCCTGCGTAAACCACCCTTAGTTTCTTTCATACCTTCGTCTTTCCTCATACTTTATTTATGCATACCTACACAACTGCTCATCTCACCGCCCAATAACTCTTAGCCATGGGCACACTATTAGTATAAATGTCACATTTGTAATATAATACTTGAGATGCTTTCTATCATCTTCATTTGTTTGTGTAAACATAAAAATTCCCACGAAAACGCTCTACGAGTTCTTTGTAGTGTTAATTGTGTGGGGCGTTAGTGTGCTACAATGTAATGACTGTGTTGATCTTTGCACTCCTACGATTCGTTTGAGTAGTGTAAGAATAGCCAAGTGAGTTGGTGAAAGTTGCTGGTAGCCAACCTAATAAGTTTAGACCGCAATGACTCACTCATTTCATATGCATTAACTAACTTTCATCTTGTGAGATGTTGAGAATATCTTATTGGGGGCAGTGCGATGTTCACTTGACTAAGTTTTGGTAGATTTCAGCAAGAATTCATTTACCACGAGAGACGAATCGATTGTGGAGATGAAATGGGAAAGGGGAAGGAAGATATTTCTGAGAGTTCTTTTTGATAGTCTAAACTTTAACGGAGAGAGAGAGAGAGAGGAGAGAGAGAGGTCCTGTGTGCTCCAAACTGAGAGTGGCGAACTGACGTGAAAGAAGAAAGTATTTCTTCACGTGGAGCTTCATTGCACAAAGAAATGGTTAGTTTTCAGCTTCACTTGGTTCAACATGATAACCTTAACTTTAGCATAACCACGAGACATGAAGCCGAGGAGAGTTGAATCTTAGATTATTGTAGAGAGGGGACGAAGAGAGAGACAACTTTTTAAACGAATCTTGAGCCTCCAGTCTACACAAGTGCCGGTAGTGGCTTTCCTACACTCTCTAATGTACAAACCGAGATAACAGTTACTTGCCTCATCTACTTTTTTCCGTGACATTACTGCGAGGTGAGTTCTCCACTGTATAAGGAATTGGGGGAAAGACGTTGATCACGGACCTGGCCATACTTTCTCTTCCTCCGACATATATACACACACACACATACAAGTTAAACTTCATTGAATCGGATGTCCATCGAGGATTCTACAACAACGTAACTCTTTTGAAGTCTTTCTTTTTTCCTGGTGTCTTCAGAAGACAAGTCTTGAGAGAGCTTTAAAGTACACATGATCCAAGTTCTTGAGGGAGAGGAGAGCACTCATGCGACAAATTCTCTCAATTGGCACTCCGCTTGTAACAAGTTTGATGTGCCCAGTGCTACAACAACTTCTCTACTCCTTAAATACCAATACGAAAGTTATCTCCAAGCTCCTTTCTTTCTTTCCCTCTTGATCCTCAAGATTCTTCAGATCAGTTTCAAAAGTAGCCTTAAAAGATGAAAAAAAGAATAAATTCTGAAGAAAATGGGCTATTCAGAATCTGTATTGGGTTTTGTCTATACACAAAATATGCAAACAAGTGTTGCTCAATGTCCACAGAATTACATTGCATGCTATCTCTGCTGTGGATTATGGAAAAAATTCCCAATTTTGGGTCTCAACTAGTTCAAGTATATTATGAACACATCGCATGCATATACATGTACATTGTTGCAAAATTCTGCAAACAAAATGTACGCAGCGTGGCCTGAAGGATTTGCTGGTTCATTTACTGCAAAGCTATGGCTATTTATCAGTATGCTTCGTTTCTTTCGCCATTTCTTGGCTTGTTATGCCTTGCGGCGAATCCGGCGTTTTATCATTTCTTTTCTACAAAAATTGTAAGAAGGGTACATACCCAAGTTTAAACGAGAAGTCTTTGTCAAAGTCCATGTGGAACAATACAATGATCTCCAAAGAAATGTAGACGAAGCGAAAGTCTACGATAAAGAAAAGGATGATTGACACAGCAAACTGATAGGCAGCTTATAACACTGAATACGGAGAGACTATTGGACTGGATTCCGTCATGGTTTTTTATACAGTCAACAGTAACGCATTCGATGCAAATACTGAGCTCATATACTGCTGGGCCAGTTAGAGCCAAGAAATCGTGCGTATTCTTGTAAAAATGCTCGAAAGAAAAGAGTGTCCGGAAAATGCGTTGACGCTGCAAACAAACGGTCATGCTTATAAGCTCATCCGTCATTAACATCTGCGACTGTGAATGGTAACGGTAACAGTATCACTTAATATTCCTGAGCTGTGTCTGCTACAATTATAGTACAAGAGAAAGCTCCTCTGTTGTAAACCGATTTATAACGCTAAACGCACAGTATTTCTTGGAACGAGTCTCGATAGTTAAGGCCACTTGTCACACTTTGGTTCAACTCCAGGAGTTCGGAATAAGAAACTACCTAAAAGACTATTCTAGAGATTCTCTGGACGGTGATGAGGAGGAGTAGAAATAAATAGTAGGGATAAGATCCTCAGGCAAAAGAAACATCGAAGAGTCATTTCAGTTGTCGGAAGTAAATAGTTTCTGGAGATAGATCGAGAGTCTGTGTGTGCAAGTCTTCTTATCCGTCGATGAGAAATCGTATACGCTGGAATGCAATATAAAAGACTACAAGTGAAAGGTGAGCAGTTTCATTTCATCAAAAGGGTTAATTCATTACGGAGTGACTCTTTGAGCAAATACACACGCCATGGCCATATACACCTTTGTACCTTGCATTCTGAATCTTCCCTAAGCTGCGACGTCTAACTGACACTGGTCTTCTCCAAAAACTTCTCCCTCCCCCAGCCTTTAACGTAACTCACACTTTTCTCCTCACAATTCCAATTTCCGAACACGTACAAAGAGTTGAAACGGAGACTTAGGTCTTAAACTCCCAGGCTTAGTTTATAACCACAAGAGTTGCTTTTCGGGTTCTAACTTGGTAGTTATTTTAGATGGTGAAAGAAAGGACAGAGGTCTATTATAGTTTAGCCAACCTACCGGCATTGTCTTAAAAGTAATTTTCTGACACGAAACAAATGTGAGAAAAGTCTTTTCTTGACTATCACGAGTTCAATGTGAGCTTCATAGAGAGATACACAATGTAAAAGCAGAATCTTTGTCTACTCAACTGAATGTTCATGCAACATGCAACTATCGTGAAGCCCCAGAAATAATTCCCGGGATGAACCTGATACCTAACCTAACAAGAAGAGCATCGTGAACGTGTTGCAAGAAGAAGTGGAGCTCCTTTCAGACTCGCTGAAATGAAATATTTGTTCTTAATTAAGTCTTGACTTTCGTCACTCCACGCCCTGAGGAGAAGGTAAACCAATTTAGTCTTGAGGAGAAAGTTCACCTTAATGGTTTTCTTCCAGCAAGAAAACATTATGAATTGACACATGCCTGTAACGTGATGGCAGACTGAACTCATGGAGTGACTGACAGAAATATAATTTATATAACAGTGTCAACGAATGTTGAGCCTTGGATCTCAAGCTTCTTTAATTCTATACAAATATCTCAGCAAACTAATTTTTACGCTTTCGTCATGCTTTCACCGAGTTTTGCAAAGGGTTAATTATCAAACTGATTCAGCAACAATAGCTGACAGCATTTCTATTTTATGAAGTAGCTAAAATTCAACTAAAGTTCAAACATTTCGTAAGAACTACATATCCTTGTAATGCGAGAACCGTTGCATAAATAAACTACATACTAATTGCAGTACCAAATAATTTGTGCAACGTTATGTGTGGTGTCTGTCAGACACGCTATTTATCAACTCAAGTAATTCAGCTGAAGCGTACATATGAAGAGCAACTAATTATGAACTAGGAATGTTTCAAAGCAGCTTTGAGGCTTCCGCTGTATTCAATAACAGTAGTGAAAAAATCTTTAGAAGTTTCTTTTTGTATTTTCTCTGTATAAAAGTTGTACAAGAAGTAGGGATCTCAATTTAATTAAAGGTTAGAGTTTACACTTGGAGAAATTACAAGAATACTTGTTTCGGAATAGAAGAATTTCTGGTACTCTTGTTAATTATTTCGTGATCAAAGTAAATCTGAGAGTATAAAAATCGTGGGTTTTAATAATAAAGAAAACCTTGATTCAGAGAGGAAGAGAGAGAGAGAGAGATAGCGAGCTGATGAAAGAGGTTAAGAGGGGCTTTGAATGATTCATTTCTTGCTTTGAGGAAGGTATTTACGGTGGCATTTGTATGTAAGGCTTGCGGTTGTCTAACCTAGCTAAGAAGCACTAGAACAAGGTGTAGGCAATGGGTGTGTGCAGGCAGTGTGGTGATTTGACTCACACAGGGAGAAAGCAAGAAGGAGGAATTGTTGAGACGATGGTTCTCTGGAGAAAGCACTTACATCATATATAAGGTTTACATTGCAACTTCTGAAGTCCCTAAGAAAGAACAGAAGATGAGAGATCCCAGTAACTACGCTACACTCCTGTGAGCCCTACACGATGAATCCTTTACAACCACAACGAGCTCTCCATCCTCTTACCTTAAGCACATCTTCTACAACCACCATCTTCGTCACACTACAACTACAGCACTACTGCCACTAATGCCAACGGTGGAAAGAAGCATCTGCTTGGTTTATTATGAGAAAAGAGAAAGAAGGAGATAATTCCTCAGTCCGTCCGTACATCCTCTTTCTGTCTGAAACAAAATTAATTTTTCTTCCTGCCAGAAGCTAAAATCTCACAAAATCTCGTTCGTCTACTTCGTACTGCTTCGTGTGTGCCTAATGGGAACTACCCACCACTCTACTACTTAGGGATCATCAACATCCCTCCCACCAGTTTAGTTAGACTTGAGGCAAGCCACTTTCATGTAGGGATGGAAAACCGATTCTTAAACAGTAGAAACCTTACGGGAAGTAGGCATTGTCTTTGTAACGTATTTTCAGTACAAATTTCCCTATAGTCAAGGTACAAACTGAAGGTGAAAGATGAGACAGCATGAAAAACAAGTGAAACAAATACTGGAAAGTGAATTTCACTGAAGTTTGCACTGCAAATAGTGACAGGAAAGTAGAGTAAATATTGGATTGATGCTCATTCCTTCCTGCTTTGAATTTCGAAATCTCATTTTGCTTCCATTTCACATACACACTGCTACCTTCGTAGGGAAAAAGATTTGTTTGAGTAGGTAATAGTTGGTTTCCAACTTATCTAAAAGTTTCATGTATTTAGTTCAAAATTATTCTATCATTTTGTAATTCCATTCCTTGAAAGGAACAGGAAAATGGATAAGTTGGAGAGATCTTTGGTTTTAAGCACCCAGGGAGCTTTCACTTCCACTTTTCTTTACTTTTTAATAACAAAACCGGATATGCAATGCAACCGGTCGGAATAATAACCGTGTAATTTATTTATAAATGAAACATGGAAGTGATTAAAACTTTGCTAAGTCTTTAACAATAAAATTAAATATTGAAAAGAAAATTGGCTTCAATAAATATGAACTTACCGGTATAAATGGTTTGAAAGTTAGAGAGACGATGTTATTCCTTCTTCTTAATGCCTTATAACTCTACTTTCTTTCTCACACAGTTCAACTACCAAACCAACAGTGCTTCTTCTGCTCGTGTAATTTCTTTGAACAGGATTAACACTTCGTCTTAAACGACGAATGCTTTCAGGACTCGTGCATTTTTTACCGTCGTCAGAAACTTCACTCCAGCATGCAGCTCACTCTTGTCCAAACAAGTTCAAAATTTACCGATTTCGCACGCTAGTTTGCTGTGTATTGTATTTGATGTCCTTTCACTGGGAAACTTTCCATTTCCTTCTCTCTTTCTTTCCTCCAGAGATTGAACCGTATTTCATGCCAAAGGTTCGTGTAAGCAAATTAAGGTGACACACTCTCGAAGTTCGTGTCCCTGTGTACGAAGAAGAAAGCAAGAAAGTCTTGAGCAGTGGAGGGAAATCTTTGCTCAGAGAAAGCTAGCCAAAGACTAGTGAAAGTTTGATACACTACAAGGGAATATATAAAAAGAAGGCAGGAGCTCACGTCTGTGAAACTGAGTCTTGGCCGTGTGTTCATTCTGAATCTTCTTTACTTCCTACTTTTACTCTGTGTGACCGCCTACATAGCCTACACAACAACCCTTCGACTTTCTCAGTCTCAATCGATCCATCCACACTTTCACCATAGTCTTTGTCCATGTCATAATACACTGACAAAAATAAGCTGTTCTTGCAAGCATTTTAGTTCAATGCTGCCCTTGTAAGTAGAGCATTATGCGACGATACATGACTTTCTCCTTTGCTCTGGAGGTAATTCTACACACTGGTGGACCTGCATAACTTGCACCTTTAAATCTAAGAAAACTTGTTCTTTTTCCAAGTTATCTTTATGAACGCAACTTAAACCAGCTAGAAAGTAATAAAGGTCCAACAAAGCACATTCTGAATGTAGCAGCGGAGTCACGGTTCGAAGGATAGCATAGTGGTGCGTTTCCTGGAATCAGTAGTCTGGACTAATATTTTATTCTACACTTTTCCAACAATAAGTTAGGTACACGCTTATGTACTTCTTAAACATTGGCTTTAACTCTTCACTTTTACTTGTTTTTAGTTTGTACAGTTCTAAAGGGTTGTTGTATAGTTTTTGGTTGTAAGTATTGGAGCATGAATACTGTAGAACTACTAGAACTCCAAGTCCTTATTTATAAGGTTGGCAGATTCAAGGCCTGATGGAAGATATTCATACAGAAAGATCGAAAACGGTCTGATAACTATTTTAGGCTAAGCAACTTTTCTAATTTTTAATCGAAAAGTTCAATTTTTGCATGCTTCAACAATGCCTTCACGTCGGGAAGTGCTTATTTACAAAAACATCTTGATGGCTTATTGACAGCAAATAGCTTTTTTACGAAAAAAACTTCTTTTCTACCATAAATAACCCAGTAAAAGTACGATCGACTTCATCTGATGCTCAGAAACTTTTTGAGAAATAGAATCCTTAAGTAGGATGCTTAGCTGTCAGGGCAAGAAAAACACGAGCACAATGATTAGCTGTCTCTTCAAAGAAAGTAGCAGACTTAGATTAGAAAATAGCAATGCACGTTTCATATTCATGTGATGTTGCATTTTATCTCCAGAGTGTAGGCTGAATAAAACTGGTTGTTACGAAAGACGGGAAGAGGAACCTTTCAGCAACAACTGGTACAAATATTTTAGTGCATTACAGTGAACAAACATGCCATGTAGGATCTCACACAAGAAGAGTTCTTCTGTCTGGGAAGGGTTTTATGCAAGAGCCTACGCTTTCTTCGAGAAAGGATTAGGATAAGATGTTCTCTTTGGAAAATGTGCTCTGCTGCTGATGCTGGTGGTGGTTTTGCCCTAAGACGGGCTTCAAAAGGCTTTAGTTACTTAGCTAATGTGTGAGCCTCCCCTACACATCATCTTGTGTTCTCTGAATCTAAAACTTTTGAAAATATTCATTCTTAACTCTGTGAGCTATAACTTCTAACAATAATATCGTTAGCATAAACACTCTAAGAATAGAAAGAACAACACAACTAGTGAAATGATAATAAGCTGGTGCTCTCGCGTACTTCAGTAGTTTTCCTATTTATGCAGGATTTGAATAAATGCATGAGCGAGAAACACACGACACACGTAAACTAAATTGACGCCTTGGCTATTTGCGATGGAGGAAACTTTTGCTTTCTCCACGGAGAATAGTGGGAATAAATTCATAGAGGCGCGTAAACTCACTCGTCTCACAATCAAGACGGATGAAGACTTTGAAATGTATTGCACAACATGAAACCTTTGACAATGAGCTCTGTATCTATGAAGAAATGAGTTCTTGCGATAAAGCGTATATTATAGTCACGTACACATAGTGGGAGTTTATGGGAGAAGAATCCTTGCCAGCTGAAGCTACTGAGCAACGCAATTTCTTCTCGAGCCTCTGCGAGTTCTTCACTGTGATGACTTGGACCAGACCGTAAAAGCAAATAGAGCCATAACATTTAAGAATATCTGAATTTAGAGCTATCATGTCAAAGATACATCTTAATACATGTGTCTCAGTTTCCTTTTTCTCTACTTCATCCTGTAGTTTATTCGACTAATCTGGGTATAAAGTATGGGTGCCAGCAGACCAACTTCTCAGATGGAATAAGACTACACTTTTCGTAAATAACAGACACACAGATTCAACTTGTGCTACCATCCAACTTCTACTTCCTCCTATCTAACACCAGCTGTCACACAAAAATATAAACTCGAAAGGAGAAGGCTGTTGTCAGTGGTTTATGTGTGGAGAAAGCTTCTTCACCACAGCCCTCCCTTCTTTCCTCTGAACTTTCAGTAATACTTTTTTCCAGATTTGAATCTCAAACAACCATCAAGGCTACTTCTACTCTTGTTAGGTTTAAAAATTCAACAGGATCTTTTACGCAACAGTCTATTATTGCTTACTACGTAGTGTACTGGACCATTAAATCTTTTCAAATGCATAGGCATTTTGTATTAGAAGTTTAGAAGGCTGGTGAGTATTATAAGAAGTAGGGGTATTTATATCGCAGGAGCAAATTTGGAGTAGGTTCTTGTCTTTCTCTGTCTGGGAGTAAAATTAAGCTTTAGGGTCAATTTCCTTTTAGTGGAGAAAAGATACCCGTTACGGTCACTGGATGATGATGTGATGTGGAGGACTGAATAGTGGGAACATAAACATGGAGAAAGTCCTATCGTATAATGTCACGCTTTGGGTGAACAGGATGTGTTGTTTACACAGCCACGGGCAATTCCTACCTTCTTTTCGTTCCCCACCACCCACCCTGCGTCTCTTTGTTGAAAGATACGAATGAACACAATTTAACTACTCAGAAGTTGAGCTCTTTACGCTCAAAGAGAAAGGGATTGAATAAAGTCATAGCCGAATGGCCAGCCTGTTATTCCATGAGATTCTTTTGAGTTTGTTCAAATGGTTAGAAAACTCTGGAGATTTAATATGGGCTTGGAATGAATGGAAAAGCTCCTTTCACGGGTTATACTCATCTGTGTGTATGTGTGTCCGAACCGTATTTAATACAAGACACGATTTAAATTCTTGCCTTGACTATCAGGGCAAGGGTTGATAGCCGTGAGATCACTGGAGGCTCCGATTTAGAAATCGTTCGATGAATAGATGGACCAATGCTTGCATCCTTAGCTATTTAGGTGGGGATACATATATAGCGAAGAACAAGCGAGGGGTGATCATGATATTTCAGTCCAATTGTGTTCATTCAACTCACAGTTTAACATTGGTGAAAGTTAACCCTTGAATGTGGAGGTACACAGTGAGAGGTGGAAAGGCCGAGACCAACCAAACACCATTCTGCACAATTTAGGCTGTCCAGAAGTGCAGAAAGGCTCTCTACGGTGAGAGAATACCAAAATAAGTCGAATGGAATTTCTTTGGGTTTTTTGCAACTAACTGAATATCATTTCCCGTCCTAGTCACGTTTTTAGGGTCTTTCCCCAATCTTTGGTTCTTCTTGGAAAGGACAACAGAAATGTGCTGCTAAGATAACTACAGACCCAAGAAGCTTCGTCCTTGTTTCCAGCGACTAAATATACCCATACAGTCCTACATTGCCTATATGTATGTATACATATATTAGCCTGCCTGTCTGCATTACTGCATTCCATCGAGACTTTTTGACCACGGAGTTCTACTCTGATCCAAATAAATGTCACGAAAACATTTGGGACATTGGGGACACTCGGTTCCCATCTGGAGTCACATTTGACATGACACAGACGGCGGAGTTTATATGTCAGCTTTGCATCAGGGAATTTCAGAATATTTGGGCTCATGTAAAACGTGAGTTGTCCCCATTCCATAAATATTGCAAGAATAAATAAGACAGGTACTAAATTGCTGCAAACAAACAATGCACACATTTTACAAGTATATGTAGATAGGAAGGACGGATGTTTGATGCAGTTCTTTGTCCGTGAACTCCCAAAGGTCAATTATATCACCAAATAACCCAGTTGGTCCATTAATTCTTTTGAGTTGTAAGCAAACTCCTGGACAAACAATAACAAACAATGTCATTCTCGAGTCATAATAACCATTCTGTATAAAAAGTTTAGTCATAATCTGAGTGAGATTGTTCATTCACTTGGTTGCATTTAATTCGATTTTAATAAAAGGTTTATGTGTACGCCTTTGCATTTTGATCTCATAACTGCCATCCTTTGTATTGAGCTTGAGTCAACTTTTATTTCCTTCATTTAAGCTTTCACTTGCGTAATTCAAGTAATTTCGGTCTGCATAAAGAATACACAAATGCTCCGGGTTTCTTCTACCCACCTTCATAAACTTCTTCCTTTTTCCTCTTCTCCCTTCGAGTTGAAAGAAAAGGTCCCACCAAAGTTCTCATTTCACGCAAGGAAATCAGAGAAAAATATGCAGTTTTTACCCACTGAAATTCAGATTTCGTGCTTAGCCGTGAGTCTTGGATTAGTTAAAAGCTCATGGTAGTGTGGAGAACATTGGAGAATATAGCACTTACTGTTCCGTTCATTTCATGAGCGTGGAACAATAATAATACATATCTGACAAGGGCCATTCTAGCCCTCCCATTCTTTTGTTAGTTATCTCCTTTCTTCAGAGTAGTTTCAAGAAGCGAGACAATTTTTACGATAACGACCAAGTGTGACTCTGACTCCAATTTTTGTAAAGAGGAGAAATTTTAAGGAAGTCGAGGGAAGAATAGGAAAAAGAAAAGGGTGAGAGAATGGGAGTGGTGGAGAAAGTGAATGAAAAATAATAAATGGTGGTGACTCAAGATAGCTGGCAATATACGAGGAGAGAGAGAGAGAGAGAGGTCTACGCGTTGTAGCCTTCCCTGTGTGTGTCTTACATACATACTTTGGTGCTAGAAGGCCTTGAGTACCTCCGGTTCGGATAAAATGAGGAAGCAAGTGTAAGATTAAGTGAGACATATTTCACAACCATTTTTATTCAAGATTCTCTTAATTTGTGCCCTGTCATATTTACAAAAGAGCTTAACTGTGGTTCCTCTACGGTCCATTTGTGTGAGACTTGGTTTCTCCTAACGCTTTCTTTTCTCTATTGTGTCCAATTGTCTCGTAGGTATTGTTGAAGGAGCAATGAGGCGCAATTTGTCCAACTCGCGGTGGTGCTTGTCATTCTTTTAGGTGTACTTAAATATCATCGTTCACTAGAATACAAAGTTTTTAGTGGTCGTTCGTGCGAAATTAATATGGACACTTGGAAGCTTTCCTCCTGATTAAAACCTAAGGCTTTAATTAAACCCGAAGCCTAATAAACATTAAATGTAATCTCATGTGTGATGGAATTGCTCATCCATCACTTCCATTCGCCACTCGGAGCGTTACGAGTTTCCGGGTTACATCATCTCTTACTGCAAATATCAGATATGAGAGGATCTCACGCCTTGTCGTAACGCATTATCTGCTCCCGAGAAACGCTGAGATGAAGAAATTTTCGTAATCTTGACAGTCATGAATTTTGCTAAGGAATAAATGGGCAAAAGTTATTATGGTGTGTTTGGATCGTTCACGAGAACCATTAAAACATCGCAGCAGGAATCCAAATTCGTAAAACTAACGAGAAAGAAAGTTCCAGAGAGAAATATTTTCTATTTTCGGGTTCCTAAATTCTTGCGATTACTAGTTTATACTTTTCTATCGAATCCTGTTTCATCTTCATTAGGAAATTGGGATTAGGCTGAAGAGAAATTTAAGATTGAGTGTTGACAAGTTTTACAAACCTCTCATGCAAGTAACAGAAATGTAAAATGATTGAAAAGACTACGTCGTGTGTGCTTTTCTCGAGTAACCCTTACGTGCAGTAAACCTCGGAAGTAAGCATACTTTATTGCATTTTAACGTCCTTGTTGTTCAGTTTCCTAAATCCACGGATGTATGGATGTACGAACGTTGTGTTAAAGGTCTCCTCTGCAGATTCGTTCCCACACGCATTTGACTGAATACGTGCCTTCGACACATTTTAAATTCGAGAGAAAACACTAGACATGGTGTGAGAAAAAGCTGTAAAACAGCATTTTGTGTTTCTGCAAACTCTTGCACATCTTTTAGGTGAGGAGAGAACGGAAGGTGAAAGTAGAAAAGATTGAAAGGGCAAGACCTAAAACACGACCACAGCGAGTGAAGAGCCCTTTTGCCTTCTGTTGCTGTCGGTCTGTGGAGGAAAGGGGTGCGGGGAAGATTTCTCTAATAAATGGGTTGTCATTCACATGTTATAAATATGTCAAGGATTGTCTTTCTCCGTGCCCGTCCCTGCAAACATAATTTCACTCCAACTGTCATCCTTCATTCCGACGTTTTCTCTAGTTAGCAAATTCGTCTTATTTCACTCAACACGATGTCAATAAAAGTTACTTTCTCCTTGCACAAACTACGCTGTGATTGTACATGTTGTATGACGGTGATGGAAAGGGAAATTATTTTTTCAACCAAAGTTTCCTTTACCATCGGTCTGTAGTCTGTGTGCCTCTCATTCTGACAGTCAAGGAAGATAGAAAATGAAAATAAAAGCTTGTCTGAACAAATTTAGATTAAGTATTTCTTCAAAAAGCCCTATTTTCAACTGCACACACTTTCATTTACAAACTTTAGGAAAGAACCATCAAAAGTTGAAGATTTACTACGTCTGAATTTCCATTTATTAGTTTCATTCCGGATAGGGCTAGAATGGGGGAGTGTAGGTGGACTAGTAGCCATATATTTTAGAAGTTACGATTAGTTAGTTAGCACTTTCATGTTACCAGTGGTGTGTGTGTGTGTGTCTTACATTTAGTCCTTACTTTAATGTGGTGTGTACGAAAGAACTTCCTGCTTCTACAAGAAGTTGAATTAAGCAAGTGATGCTTTGCTGGTGTGTTCATAAAGATCTTAACTAACGACATCCTTCATTCCCTCTAATTAATGTTCCAGCTCTCCCACATCCACAAATTAACTCAGGTTCTTAAAGTATGCGTTTACATGAGGACACACATTCCTTCCCTTTCCTTGCCTGATTACATGTCTAATGTACCACTGCTGCCTGCATGACTCATAATATAAATGTAACTACCACATACCTACATGTTTTCAGTTTCATTTGTACAAAAAACCATTAATAATTAAGAAAGTCCGTACAAATTCACTGTATTGTGGCTGTGAAGTCCAGAAAATAGTTTATAAAAAATGTAGGTGTGTGCGTAAGTTGTGCTGTCATTGTTCGAATGTATTGAAAGTGATACGGCCTGCCTTGTTTCCATTTAAGCATGGATGAGTGAACGTATGAAAGCAATTATGGTTGGTAATCTTTCCCACACAAAAGGGATGATAGTGATCGCTCTCCACACATGTGTAAGACTTGATTTAAGTTGCACATGATTGCATTACCATTCACACAGTACATTCCTTCGAGTCAGTAGTCAGTTTAACGAAATGCAATTAATTTAATATGACATCCCTCCAACCACCATAAAATAATCAGTATTGCCATTCAATACGCTCTGTGTTATCTCACATTCCATTCCAAAGATTTGCCTATGTAAACAGCAACAGACAGATGCCATTCAATAGTAAATGACACCAAGTCATGCTTGTTTCAAAGCTGTATATAAACTAGAATACCCGAAATACAAAACTCGGGTTTCTATGAATAATTCCCACCGAGTCGAGTCCACAGACGATTCATTTTTTCAAATGTTGAATACATGGTTGAGATGCTCTCGTCCTTAACAGACAGAATTCTAAATTAAGCAGACTTCATGGGCGCATAAAATTGCTCTTAATCTTTCGGTTGAAATAACCGTGTGCATGGTTAATGCATATACCATATATGTACGCGTGTAGCACGCCTCATTCAGGGGCTTCTATTGCGATCTACCGCAGAATAACTTGCCTAACAACATACGGTACATTTAGGTAAAAAAGTCTAGGATCAGATATCAGATCAAAAGTGTCTATTCAAGGATGTGCATTGACGTACCACACAAGGAGGCTACACAGAATATGGAACAGCTGAAAAGAAGGTCTGGTACTTGGTAACATTACCGTAGAAGCTCATACGACTGTAGTTTCACTGGGAGAAGATTGCGATAGCAATTTTTTACTCGTATCGTCGTATCGTATGCGCTATCACACACTCACCGCACTCCCATTATCATTCTACATTTAAGATTTGAATTCAAATGGGAGTGAGCAAAAAGTGAGAGGGAAGATAGAGACGGGAAGAGATACGGAAGGGTAGGCAGTTGAGCAATAACACCGAAGGATTTCTTCTCCTTTCCCCATTTCCTCTGTGCAGAACTGCGGCAGAGTGACTCCCACTCAACTTGGCTTTCACCACACTCTCCTTCCTCCGAAATAAACAGTTTATGCCTCAATATTGAATATTTATTTAGTCTAAACTGATCCTTACCCTGCCAAGATGTCTATGGAACCTTCGTGTGTTACGCCAACCTTCTTTTTGCCTACCTTCTCTCTCTCTCTCTCTCTCTCGTAAAGGCTGACACTGTTGTTATTAATACATCGCTGGCACACTTAATACCTTATAAAGGTTCCCATCACCAAAACTCTCGCTCTCTCTCTCTCTCTCATCTCAGGAAAGGCAAGAAGGAACGAACGGATATGACTTTTTCTCGGGTCATACAAAAACTTTCGTTTCCTGTGAGGTTTCCAGAGAAAATACGAAGTGTCTCTCAACTTTCAACTACTTTTAAAGCTCCTTCGAGCCTCATCCGTATACACAACCAGTGAGTCAGGATGAAGGATAAGGTGAATCTTCTGCGGAGGAGTGAATCGTAGGATGTTTTGTAAAGAAAGTTCGAAATTTCTTTTGGCATATTATTCTTAAGTATTCAAATGTGTTTCCGACGATGGAAGTGAACCACCTTCCCTTTTCGTTCATTGCCAACATGTGAATAAGGTTGCTTTTGCAATATATTTACGTAGAAATGTATTAAGGTAGGAGAGAGAAGCTTTCTATTTACACACAAAAGGTAAGGATCATATCTTCCAGGCGCAGTAAATAAAGAATATTATTACTCAGGAATCACATTGTCCGCTCAGGAGTTGTCCAAATATGCACACCATTAATAAGTCAGGTTGGAGAATGGGTATATCCTTACAGGTATATAGACTCACCTACAATTTCATATAGCTCATTTTTTATATCGTGCGATTTTTCCAGGTATTGAAGCAGACCCCAACATAAAGTCGCGAATCAGACGCAGCAGCTTTACACTGTGTCTGTAAATCTTTATAGTGCGCTGGTTGAGTTGCTGCTGGTCCAATTTTGTGCCCTGGCTAAGGAGGTTAACATGTGGACGCCTACTGCTTAAAGATCTGAGGAAAGATTAATGTTCAAAAGTGAAGACTACTTACTCACTCTCCGTCTTCCTCTCTGTGTTGCGTCAGACGGCGGGTGAAAGTTTTCGACTGAATTTCGAAAGGCAGTTTGACGGAGCTGGAAAAAGAGGGTCGAAATGAGAGGAGAGAGAGATCTGTGAGCCTGTAGTCTGTACAATCCTACCTACCTACAGCTCACCAGTCCATCTCTTTTACTTTTCTCCATTAAGCACACTGCACTTTGCATTTCACAATGTACATTGTAGCTCAACTCAAACTTCTCAAAAAGACTTCCTTTCATCTCCGATTATCTCTCTTCCAGCAAGCTTACACTTTTGCCTCCTGCTTTTTCCACCGTAATTGAAAACTTTAGTGCGACAACTCTTCGCTTATTTCTGTTATTGTAACAAAAGACAAGGGGAGAAAGTTAGACGCGCAGTAACAATGGCGTTACACACACAGTCTCAGAAAGAATTCACTTACTTTCTCTCCTAAAAGTATGGACTCTATCAAGTATTAATGACATCGCATGGGTTTCTTGGTCTGTGCTCGCGTGTCAGTTAACATTCTCTCACTTCAGTGCCCAGATTGAGCTATGTCTGAAAGATTATGCTGCTCTGGTGGTCTTTATTTTAATGCCAGACCAAGTCTAGCCGGACTCATCACATAAATATATGCTTGTCTCTCAGTTTTATCAACTCAGACTCGTCCAGATACCTGATTTAGTTGAAAGGCTTGTGGTTTCTCGTCGTAAATCTAACACAAAATACTGCGAGATAGCAGCATGCCAATAAAATAATACAGCTTTTGTTAGGCTGTATTGGACAAGATTAACTGTGATTAGGAATCTCCTACATAGGAACATGAGGGCCACCTACTTATAATATCAGAAGAGTCGGCTAGCGAATATACTTTGAGAATTCAGTTATCCTAGAAATGGAGTTTTATGCCCACGGTTCCTGTACTAACAGCCCATCATTTTGTTTCCGATTTCTTCCAACATGGTTGAAAAACTAGCTCTCATATATCATCTCTCCCTGCGTGTAACTACTTTTGTGCCGTTTCAGTCTCTCGCCACATACTAAGGGAGTCGCGCGGTCTTGGATTCATATTCCGAGCATGAAGAAAGATAAGGTAAATGAGATAGTAATTTAAAAAATGCAAATGCCAGCCCTTTTTATTTCTCTCGCAAAAAGAAAGGAGAAATTCTTTGTTTCATCATTCTCCGGGCTAAAAAAGCTGAAGTGAAATCAACGAGAGAGAAAGAAAGGGAAGAGTGGAAAAAAGAGCGTTTTCCTTCTATTCGGAAGCTCAAGAAGCCTCACGAAACGCCAGAAGAATGATGGAGCCCCAGAATTCGAAGTATGAAGTGAAGTAGGGAGAATGTAGTAGCAGGGAACTTGTGAGTGGTTGTTGGTTTACTCCGGTGAAAGAACTGGTTGCCTGTCTGTAGGTAATAGTCTACGGGTCTACATGTAATATGGCTAGAATGACTGACAACATATCAGATAAATGAGGAATCTGCAAATTGTGGAAGGGAAATCCTTTGAATCGACATTCTCTCCTATTTGCATCTGGCATTTTTCTTTTACACAAATTACAATGATTTCTTTCTACCTGAAATGATGTTACTTCTATCTGCAAAATGAAAATTCCTCTCTGCTCTCTTTTAACAAGATCAGAGAAGAGAGAAAGAGTAAAAGGCTTTTTGTTCTTTCTCCAGTTTCCACTCTAGTTTGTCTATGCTCTCTAAAAGCAGGCCTATTGAATTCTCATTAGTATTAGGAATCCTAGCTAGTATACTGAATACTGGTACTCACTAAGCCACCAGCAGTTACTCTATTATAGTTTGAACAAAGTATAAACTTTACACTGGATGATGAAAGTGTTCGAACTACACATAGCGTACACTAATTCCACGTAATTATTATCTGCATTCTTTCTTCCTCCGCAGCATTTTAAAAATTAACGCTGATTCTGTTCTTAAGTGAAAATGAAAGTATGGCCAGCTTTTGACTTTTAATAAAGGGCAACTGGTCAGATTATGGATCGATCTGTAGGCGTACATTTTGCAGAATCTGAAACACTCTTCCTTTCTTGAACGAACAGACGCTTGCTTTCCGTCTGAAGGCAATTTCTTTCCGAATAGCAATTTTAATTATTGGACAAAGCCAGAGAAAGTCCCTAGTTTAGTATAATCCGCGAATTCTTTATTGTAAGCTTATTGCTTGGGAAGAAACTCTGTGGCACCTTAGCGTAGTTAGAAATTCTGCGAAACTAGAACGGAGGAGCCTACGAAGTTTGAGATATTTTTATGAGTTATTTCATTGTTATTAATAGTCAGAAGAATTCAAGGAATCTTTTGGAACCCGTAAATTGATGTGTCAACAACTCATGTCATTTGACTCGGATTTGGAAGAAAAGGCAGAGTTTTTGCTCGCACCCTCGTACGTAAACTGGAGAGAGTTTGTGCGCTGAGACATTTCCGGCTCCGTTTACTTTAGTAATTGGCCTGGCTTTCTCTAGTGGAGAGCATCACCCAATAAGAAACAACAATAGAGAGTAGTGGAATGGCATGTAGGGTTGCCTTAAAGATAATTACACAATGTGTTTCAAAGCCTGCTGTCCTTACTGCCAAGTAATCAAGATAATAAAATCACGTATAAAGTTCAGCTAATAAGGCTAACAATAAGTAAAGGGTGTGCTTTCTTGTTTAGAATTCCAAATTCGGAATGTACAGCAGTCTTTCTTGTTTGCCTTGTCCAGCCAAACAGGGACGACTGTCCATGGTCCTCTTAATGTATATTATATGACTCAGTTTCGGAAATAAACATGGGCCAACTTTGCTTCTCTCTCGTTACACTAGACGTTAATGGTCGCCCTAATGTTGTTTATAGGAGTTCCTCTTGACTGGAACTACACTACGTGAACCTTATTTCCCTATCTTTCTGAACGTAACACTCCAAGCAACACGCACAAGGATAACCAGGATTCTTCAACTTCTCGGATTCATTTCTCTGAAAGACTTATCTTCTTTACACGCTGGCTTGGGCGTTATTCGGTAAATGCAAATCGTATCTATGCAAATTGAATCAACAGTAGCAGCAGCAGCATCTGCTCTGTGATACCTTCATTGCGATATTGGGATAGACGGGTTGCATAATAATAGCGTACTGCGAGTGAACAATATCATCACTGCATGACACTATGCATAAACGAGACGCAGCAGCTTTCCCCAGTCACTTCTAAGTACTATACCTAGCTCAAACTACATGAGAGATTTCACCCTCACACACACACACCATGTAGAATTTAGTAAATGAATGAAATTTTCGCATGACTGCAGATGTTGTGTTGTGGTGTAAAATGCAATAAGATGATCTCCTGCAGATGCAGCATGCAGAAATAACCTGAGCTAAAATGAAAGTGAGTCTACAGAAGTAGACTTCACAACTTTTACTTTACAGACTTATTCCATTACTGTAAAAGGTATTAGTGGAGTAATCTTGAAGATAAGCTTAAAAATGGCAAGACCCATTTCTGCGTAATCCCTTTGTGGAGTTATAAAAGTGTGATGAAATATAAACTTCATCTTCGGAATCATCTGATGAGCCATCACTCCTACTTACTACGTCTTCATCATCGCTCGAAGAAGTTTCACCTTCGTCAGCAATTTTCGCAGCTCCATATCCGCAAACGAATTTCCGACTGAGCTCAACAAGTTTCTTCCAAATGGAGAGGAGACCTCCGAAAACGGCAAAGAGAAGTGAATCGAACCAACTGTATCTTCTCATCTGCTCTCCCCATTCTTCAATGAAATCATTCAAGCCATTAAATACGTGCATATAATCCTCATACGCCTTTTGGGCGTTCCTAAGTGTTTGCTCCCCTACGGCTCCCAGGTCGTTTATGTTGTTATTAATAAAATTTGCCTCTTTCATGTCGAATTCATTATCCACACTTTCACTCTTTGTGTTATCAACTGCATTCCCTTTGAATGGGTTTATCTCTTCATTCAGTGGAATGTCAAGAGATTTTCGAGTGCCTAAAGACCTTCCAAATCTCCCTTTTGCAGTACTGTGAATCTGAATGAAGTCTTGTTGTAAGCCTTTCCAATACTCGACGCCTACACAGTCAGGACACTCGCAGAGCTCAGGGTCGATTATGTTTATCGACGACTTTCTCTCTTGTTTGGGATCAAACAGCTCCTCTTGAAATGTAATACGGATAGAAGGTTATTTAATTAGGTAAATGGCTAGTGTATAAGGGATTACAGTTAGTAAATAATACCATTTCCATTTTCATCATCTGAGACGTGATCCGGATATTTGAAATGCACATCAAGCAGATTGTCCCTGTACGACGTGATAATCTTGTTAGCCTGTTGTCTTTGATACTGTAGCTTGCAGTTGCGGCTACTCTTGAAACATTCTTGTTTAAAAAGGAGAACTGCGTTATTTGCATTTGCATCGGGCTCCTTGTCACTCTCTGACTCTGCTGGGACATTGTCACCAAGTAATTTTGCTGATGAGTGACCACAATAATTATTGTACGTGTGAAACTGGGCATCCTCTTCTGACAAGAAGATTGGGAAATCAACTTCAGACTCAGAGTCACCAACATTGAGTTCGTAACTTTGTATAAGTCTGTGGTGACTGGGACTGGTCGAGCTTAAACTGGCTTGGTTGTTCATTTTGTTAAAATAATCCAGCTCGTCTGACCGGATACACATTTCCAGCTCTGGACACACGGAATCAAAAGATCCTTATTCGATGTTGCGTCACATTCAAGCGGTTTATAGGGAGCTTTCCGTTGTTGTTTGTTGCCAAGATTCCTTTGTTAAATAGTCTTACATGAGAAAGCTTTCGGAGCCCTAAGCAGATCACCATGTATTGCGTGTGTTCTGCGTGTTGTAGATTCTGTGAAAGATTCAATGTGACTTGAGATAACACGTTTTACATGGACGTGGACATGTGAAAGTATTTTGTAAAAAAGACTCTTTTGATGAACGTATATTTGCAGAGCGTCTTGTGTCTATGTAATAAACTTGTGTAGGTTTCTGTAGCCTCGAGACACATTTAATTGAATGGTTGATACGAAATACATCAATGTAATAAACTTTATCTGTCCAACGACCAGCTGGGAACACGTGGTGGTGACCTAACCAGCCTACACACTGACACTCACGACAGAAGTTGCACACTTATAGTCTCCCAGAGAACCGTAGGTTCATTTTAAGTCTACCAACTATTACCATCAAGTGTACAACCACAACTGCTTGCCCTGAGATTTGCGATGCACCCGATGAGTTTAATAATGATAAATCACCAAAGTAGATACTGTCACCAGTAAATCCAATGTGATTAATGTATTTCTCTAGATATTCTTCTCTTATGAAAAAGAAGACGAATGACATGAAAAAGGCACTCCTCTTCTCTAATAATAAATGGAGTTTCTAGACTCGAAAATGGTTCGTTTGAGAGTCTCCTGCCTCCAAATATTCGACATTCCACATCACTTAAACTCACTCTACACACACAGGGTGAAAGATAGGGGAGAAAGAGAGATCAACTTCAATAATGCTTTGCACTCGAAAACGCGCTCTCTGCAAACCTTTACACGCTACCTTATTGCCTTATCATATACATATATATTGATATAGTTATCAAGACCACAGGTTAACTACTATACGAAAGAAGTAGAAAGGAGAAAAAGCTAAATTTTCCCCTGGGAACCTTTCTAGGAGAAGAAGGATAAATGGGACTCTCTGGTTTATTTACACAACGCGTATTGTACTTGATGCCACTCACTTCTTCCAGTCTGCATCATTTTAAGGACCAAGATTAACTGTGATTATGATCTTGCACTTTTCTCCGACAGAAATTGACGAGGCCAGGGATTTCATGCAATCATACCTAACCAAACGACATTCTCACTTTCTCTTCCTTCTTGGAATGTGTCACTCACACTTCTTCTGCTGTTTGCAATCGTCAGCACATTTCAAAGAAGTTGCTCTATTGTCTCACCACTCGTGATTCATTGAGTGGCCTAATCTCGAATGGCTCATAGTTTAGTCAAATTCACAGTTCATCGGAATTTATACTTCTTGGCTGTTGTGTAGGATGTGTAGTAAAACGAAAGTATGTCCGTGATTTGTTAATGATCAATATCACTTGTGTCAAGCTGTTTACACAATAGGAAGGGGGTAGTAAAGTTATGTGTGGCAGGTCTGGAGGATCATTAGGACTCTTATCATAGTGACCGATCAAATAACCATTAGTAATACCATAAGTCATTACTCGGGTTTCCCTCTAAAGCAAAAACTGCCAACCACACACAGCCGACATAGCGAACAGATTTGGATTTGAACCGGACTACAATGGTCAGCGAAAGCGAGTGGAGTGAAAGTCGGACTTTCTCTTTACAAACTCTTGAAAGGCTCCCTCCGTCGAATTATTACAACGTTATCATTATCGCTCTAAAGCATGTACAAAGGCAATATCAATTAGCCACCACCACTTACTCCTATACTTTCATGTGGAGTATCCATCCACACAGTCACTTTCACCGTTTGATATTCTAACAAGTAGCTCATACTGAATTACCCTTTCATTTAGTTCAATAATTAAATCACAGTGTTCCTTTTGACGAGCCTTCCCTTCTTACGACGCAGTGAAAGCTTCTCCGTCTCTCCATTTCCACTCAGGTGAAATACGGTAATGATTGTCGCTGCCAAAGGAGTTTTATTGCACTCCCCGGTCCACCTGGAAGAAGCCTACGCCCATTATGTGGGTCTCCGTAGACATAAAATAACGGTAACATTATCATTATGATTTTCATCATCATATAACTTCTAACTCTCCGGTGGAAGTTGTAAACCTCTTGTAAACGAGATGGCATGATTGATATTCGTGTTTATGTACCGTGGCCGTGGCACACATTGTTTTGCATGATTTCTACTTCACTGGAGACCAAATAAGTCTTGTCGAGACTCTAGACTCTCTACAAAACAACTATTTCCTCACAGTTTAAGAAACTCTTAACAGCAACAATGAACAATTTCCACTTGTGTTATTTCTCCAGCCAGATGTATTACACCCAATTCACCATCATTCTTAAGAAAGGACCGAAACAACTTGTACAGTATGTACAGGTTTGTGTAGGTGGGTGTAGGCTCCGGAAATAAATCTAATTCCTCCAAACTGGACCCCGTGCAAAAAAGAGTGAAGAGTTTTCGTGTTTCTGAAAGTTTAGTGTATATGTATGTGTGTGTGTGTATGTTATATTTTGGGTGGCAGAAGAGAACACAGAGGAAAAGAAGTGAATTGACAGGGGTCTTGGTGAAAGTAGTTTCTCTTCCCGTGTCAATTTGGATAGAAGAGGTAAGCCAGTAGGACGGCTGAGAACGTGAGAGAAGAGTTCAGAGAAAGGGAGGAAATGTATGGGATTGGGCCAGGAATAAGAAGAAAACAATCGATTTATTTCTTCCAAATAAAATAGAGCTTCATGGAAGGTGTCCAAATCAAGTCTTCAGCGTGAGGGATTTAGGACTTAGTAGAGTGAAAAATGTGCCATTTCTATTCTTCTAGTGAAATGAGAGGACGTCCTATCGGATGTGTAAGATAGAAAGTTGTTTCTTATTTTCCCCATTCATTGTTTCGTGGGGCGATACGAACTAAGAGGCATTTTATGTCTTCACTGTTCACCTCAGATCGACCGCTAAGTGAGTAATAAAAGGAAGATTAACTCCTCACTAAATATGCTAACGAGTTAAATAAGTTCTTGCGTATCAGATGAGGATGAAAGCAGGACACGTGGATTGTGGATGTCTGTCTCCTATATTATCGTCTATCCTACTTTTAGTATTCATATCAGACGTGGAGAATAAAGCAGGAGTATCAGAACTCGTGACACGCCAGATATTCTCTTCATCTTTTAATATCATGCCCTGAAACGGAAGTGCCTTTGACAGTCATGCCGCAGTCCATTTAGCTTATATTTCACAGCTGAGGTAGGGACACGAAATTCTTTTTGTTCATGACATGTCATAATCTGACAGTGACAGTTATTCTAGTTTTCTCTGTGTGTGGAATACACTGCACAGTGTATCTATCTCTCTCTTCCTAAATTCTAATAAGAGCATATAGTGTATGAGAGATAAGTTTGGAAATAACAGGAGGGTGATGGGATGTTCGTGACATTGCCTTTGGAACTGTATGTGTACGGTGTCAGCAGCAGACGGAGATGTATGCGATGAAAATAAAAAAGTGAGCAGACGTGACTGAAAGTACCTTATTTTTCCTGGATAATAACAACAGGTAATTTATAAGTGAAAGCGTGAAGGAAAACACACTTTCTCTTCCTTGTCTAATTCAACATTCTTCTATATACACACACAATGTCTTCGTATGTAATGAGGTAAAATTCTTGTGATCTCTAAGAACATTGTGATCACATCAAGACCAATGAGGTGTGACACAATCAAGAATTACTCGAAGAACTAATTTATTTTCGCCAACAAGAAAAATCTGCATAGACAACTGTGACTTGCACATTTAGTTGGTAGTACTTTCTCCAAAGTGTGTATAAATGATATGTCTTACGTAGTACCTTAGACAAGTGCCAGGGAAAGAGAGAGAAAGACAGAATGAAATGAAAGTACGATAAAGGGAAAGAAATGAATCACAGTAGTCTTTTCATTTCATTGAGTTCCATTTGGTTTCTCGTTTACTCCTTTGGAGAGACTGCCGAAGTAATAATGAAGGAGGTCCATTACTTTTACAACTGCCATTGGTTCCTGAACTCTTTTACAACTAAAAGTATTACAAAGAATATCACGCATACACTTTAGAAACTTAACTGGAAGAGTATTAAACTTTCAGCTTCACTCTTCAACCTTGCCAGATGCCAGGAAGTGTAAAGTGAGGGAGAAAAGAGCTGTTGGCAGTTTGAGTTACGTACTTCTTTAAACTATTGCATAGGTTGTGAGCTATTACAGTCTCACTCTCCACCACATACTAAGGAAGTTTTTAATTTAAAGAGCTCTTAAAGTCTACATAGTTTAAGAGTTATTCATTCAAACTCAAAGGCAACTCTATGATATCAAGTGCAACTTACGAAAAAGAGAAAGTTACTCTCTCACTTTTAGATTTCTCTGGAACACAACCTAGAGGAGCGATAGGGTTTTCTAGTTTTCTTTCTTCGAGTCAAAGGAGTACACACAATGATGTTCGAACTTCAGGGGTGGCCGTATCACTTATTTAAGGCTTAACTTTTAAAAAGCACCAACTGATGATTTCTTAGAAGAAGAGTCGAGAAAGAGGAAAAAGCCCTCATGTGTCATAAATGCTCTTACACTCTACGCACACCAAGTCGTTAGTAGTAGGAATGTCATCTCGTAATAATTGGGAAGGATAATAATATTTCTCTCTCGTTCTCCTCCAGTAACCTCCAGATACTCTTGAGACTCTTGACTCTCACTCTTTCTGTGTATTCGTGAAATAACGAAGTGAATTATTAAATTGTACCCTTACTTTTCAATTAGAAGTGCAATCCTCCTATTGTCTCTAATTGCTGGTCTTACTTGTTTGACAGTATGAGGTTTCATGAACTCGCATTGAGTCTACATTTTATGCGCATTTGGGTCTCCCTAAAGCAAGCAGGCCTCAATAACAGGAAACCAACCTCAGCACGGGGCTTTTTGATTATGACGAATTAGGTGTAATCATGGAGCGAGAGTATTTTTGTCTCACGCAAGAACCGTGTGTGTACGTGTGTTCTTGTGTACAATCAAACCTATCATCAAGGGAAAGAGTGAGACACACAGATGGAAGAATAGTTTGAGGCAGTTGGCTGATTGGAAATGTGTGAGCTCAGGTAATACGCAAAGAGAGAAAGTAGCGTAGCTTCTGTTTCTTTCCTTCACACAATCTGTACAAATGAACAAATCCTGACAAAAGGATTCTCCTATCTGAAACAGAAAGAAGCGAAGAGTAGCATGGGTGGTTGGAATCGTTTTATGTTTCCTAATGTGCTTTCCAAGGCAGGAATTTATTGCTGACACAATAAATCTCTCCCCTTCCTAGTATTTACCTGTCAAGGCGTGGTGAGCCAGTTTGAGTCTTCGTATTTCTCGGACTCCAATGAGCATAAGTTGAGCCTTAACCAAGTTATCTGATACACAATACCGGAGGTTGTAATGTGAACTGTACTACACAATCGGGTGTTAGTCTTTGTTTGTTGTACCACCACAAAAGGTAGTTTAGAATGACATTATTTAACAGGAAGACAAATGCAGAGAGCTTTACTTTTTCGCAGGGAAAATTTGTCTACTACTTCTTACGACGGAGATTCACAGGAGGAAAGGCAAATCGAAAGAAAGGAGTTGAAACTAAAAACTAGGAGAGACTCGTGAAGGGAATATGCAACATCACATCTTCAATTTCTTAAGGGCACTTTTCTTTACAATAAGAACACACACTCTACTCTGCTCAAGTCGCTTGTTTGTCTAATCGGGAAATACACCCACATGAACAACATGTCTTTACGACGGCTGTTCTTTCTTAGAAATCATTAGAAGAAACCACCGCCCAAATTTCCCCTAATTTTACAACTAACAAGTGGCTCACAGCTCATTAAGCTAATACTTCTTCTACCGAGAAATGCTTACATAAGAAGTTTCGCAGTCTCAACTACAAAATATATATTTTAAATGGATCAGTGATGTAAGCTTACCTTAAATTATACTGAAGAAGAATATGCTTCTTGCCTTCCAATGCAAATCCAACTTTCAGAAGTATATGAGATTTAGAACCATTCACTCCAAAAGGGTTTGCCTTCAACCTCGTGCAGCCAAAGACTAACACAGTGGTGAAGTGAAAGCGAGGAGATATAC
Source organism: Isotomurus palustris (assembly GCA_034696625.1). Classification (NCBI taxonomy): domain Eukaryota; kingdom Metazoa; phylum Arthropoda; class Collembola; order Entomobryomorpha; family Isotomidae; genus Isotomurus; species Isotomurus palustris. The sequence goes on along the minus strand of JAQGAD010000119.1, from coordinate 18,132 downwards.
CGGTTGGAGTTCGGAGTGGGTGCTTAAACAAGGGAAAGCTTTCACCAGTCCAGATCCCCTTGGAAAATAGAGGCTCCATCTCATACTTGACAAATGAAAGTTTTCTCCCTCACACACAAGTCAAAGAAGTATACGTCTAGTGTAGTCCTTATTTGGAACTCACATAGAATGTAGAATACATTTCATATTCCTTGCAGTAACTTTCCTACTCCAAATATTATGTTAACACGACCTCCCATGGAGTGTCTTAAAGACCCCGCACTGGAAACCAGCACTTAATTACCACTACACTAATTACGAGATTTAAAACCCTCCTTCAAACACCAATCTTGAAAGCCATTTTATCCATTCCGTCCTGCTACATTTTTCATAAATCTGTCTACCCAATCTGATATCGAGACAAGATTTATTACTTTTCCATCCAAGTGCATGTTTGGAATCAATTATGCCGTCACTTGGGTTGCATACTTCGTTGTTGTTGTTCGTGGATAAAATTTTTACCAACCGTGTTATGTATTGGCATCGAACAAAGTCTCCTCATCCATTGCCTTTTAAGAGTACTTCACTCCTTGTTACGGCTGCCTTCTACGGTCAGTCTAATTTTCAGCCTATACAGTAGATCGGAGTAGATCCTATAATGATAATGTTGTACTGTACTTGAGTGTTCAGTTCACACACAAAGAGTATAAATTACTCATGGGAGAACTGCAGATCCGACAAAAGGTTAAAGTTTTCACTCCAAGTAACTCGCAAGTCATCAAGAGCATAGAATGCATATATTGTAGATGGAGAAATGTATCCAGGTTTTGGGAACACACACACACACATACAGTAAGGGACGGACGGAAACAAGACTTTCTCCGAAAAGGAAAAATCATTGGTATAGATAAATGAATTTATCAAAGTCACGCACAGTACGTGTAAGACCATTAATTTGTCAATCTGAGGCTGGCAAAGTAAAATAAAACCCATTGTTTTAATAGTCAGTCAGCTCCTTCACCAGTCTGATTCTGTTTGAGTTTCGCAGCATGCCCTACATCTAATGAACCGAATTCTTCGGAGAATTCCCAGATCCAATTCTCTCTCAGTGTGTGATGCGACTTTTCTTCTTCAGATAAATTGTCGCAATGTTGTTTCGAAATTCCAGGAGAATAGCGAATTAAGGAGGAAATTACAAAGTCTTCTATCTGTCTAGTCTGTGGTGAAAAATGAGTTCTGAGATTCTTGAAATATTGTAAAATGCTTTTTCTCCCACTTTGCTCACTTCCTGTCAAACCATCCCTTGACGCTGATTTTTTGTGACCTTTCTCTTCCATTGTAGTGTTGCATAAGATTTTCTAAGTGAAAATAATGTTTTCTCTGTTACATAATGCTGAGAATTACTTTTCGGTATTCAAGTACTGGCCGTTCGTAACACTTGCAGAAACTGTGATGGACATTATAGCACTCAAGATTGTTTCAACCTAAGGAAACATTCGATTCATTTACATGTGTCAGCCATTTTTAAAGAAAAACAACCCACGAAATTTATGCCTTCAGAAATAAATCTTATTCTTTCGAATTCAATTCAGCATGAAAAGAAAGTGCAAAGTCTCAAATAGACTAGGCTTATTTTTGTGCTCGGTGGGAATAAAGTACACTGATGAACATGAACACCACTCGTGCTTGGATTATTCTTTTGCTCACGAAAATATATCTTAACGCTGATTTAGACATAAAGCAGTTTTTATTTGTTCTGAGTTGTTGAATAAGTACAATCTAAGGTCACCGAATTTTTTTGTTCAAAAGAGATTTATAGTATTTGTATTACGGTAAAGTTACTGTATTTCATTTGGGCTCAGAATTTCAGACCAATTGGATCCCAGCTTTCGAATGATTTATGATATAACACTCTGAATACATTCGATCAAGTAGGAAACCTGGGTAAGCACGACTACGACTGCACGATGGGGATGTTTGGATGAGCAACGACTAGCATTAAGGATTACCATCCTCGCAGCTTACTGGACACCCTGGACAACTATTAAAATTCTTTTTACTATAGATTTTTAACCCTGCTGCACACACTGCTGATTAATAAAATAAATCTAATCTTTGTGCATTAGCAGTGATCTCACATTAACAGTCCTGCCCATAAAGCCTTGATGACGCACGCCAATTCTAAACGAGCAGAAAAAATTAGTGTAAAAAATTGACCCTACATTATAATAAACTGCAAAATATTGATCGTACCAAGGATCGAACTTGGGGCCTTCTGTGTGTTAGACAGATGTGATAACCGCTACACCATACGATCAGATGTTACGAAATGAGCTGCAAGGAAGCATTCATTACTACGCTTTTTTCATCCACGAATGAGTCAAACCGGTTAGTCAGTAACTATGTGTGCACTGTGAACGCGAGCAAACTGCATATTACACGAGATTGAGATCTATTAAAAGATTAAACTTAATGTATCTCATCCCTATCTATTTATAAATTCAATTGTCCTATGACCTGTTCAATACTACGCAACCAGTTTGGTATTGTAGTTGCGGTAAGTTCTCACTCGCGTTGATCTTGTTATCTATAAGTATGCGGTCCAACTAGTCCAACGAACAGTTACATTGCAATTGCACAGCTATAGAATATTAGGAAGTTTAAGGATAGAGGAGGACGATTGAGAATAAAATATTTATTTATTTATTTATTTACTTTTATTTTTTATATTTTTATTTATTTTATATTAAATCCCACTATAAAAATGCTAATGTGCATTATAACAATAAAAAATCGGACCGAAAAAATAATTTTAATTAATCTTACCCAAAATTAATATTCATGCAGTTTTGTAAAATATAAGCGTGCTTGGAGATTAAAAAATAGTACACTCCTACAGTACTTATTTGAGGTACTTCTTTATTTTGTACATAATTCAATGCTTAGTTAGATCAGTTAGGGTTGCCACAGGCAGATTGGCGAAGTACAACTAGTACAAGTACTTGCAATTAATAGAACGAATGAAGCTAATCAAAGCAATATTGCTGGAGGATGCACGGTGTTGGAGTAATCAGATGAATCAAATTACTCATGGATGCTGCGTGTATTCCGAGAACCCTTTTGAAACGTAAAATACGAGTCAGCAAATATTTGAGTTAAATTACAATTAATACAGATATTTCCTCTGAAACTTGTGAAATCCTAGAAAATTGAAAAATAATAATATAAAGCGAAGACTTTCCATTAGAAACTACTGAAGACTTGTCATTTCTTATAGTAATCCTTGTACTTTGCATTGCGAACTGTCTGAAGCTGTATCGTATTTATAACACAGTTCAAAGTGATAGTAGTACTCGATTCAAGAATTCTGAAGAGCGAGATTTGATGAATCCACTCATCAACGCATACTTTAAGCTGCAGCAACCAAGCATTAATATTGTCTGACATTTGCGAACTCCACTTCTCGAATCTGAACTCATTATTGTTTGCCCTCTACGCTCCATTCAATCATCCAAATATTCTTTTCATATCTAATTGTGATTGCCAACATGTGTCCCATCTCTCTCCTTCAATTCCAAACGAAAAACTCCAAAACTGGTAGAAGGTTGTGCATTCCTTCACAGATGGAAACGGGTATCTCATTTTGAACAGAATCCTACTTTCTCCAACAAACCCTTTCTCTCTCTCTCTCTCTCCTATCTCTACCTGTTCATGGGAAACAACCAAGAGTAACTTTGCTACTTCCCAACATCCCAGTACATTTACAGAAGCGTCCTATGCTTAAAGAATAGAGCACGGACAGAGGGGCTTAATGCCACCACATTCACAAGTGATGGCCAAACCGACTTCATCCGATCGATTTGAGTAGAGGAAAGCGGCAGACTTTCTCTCCTAGTCCAACTTTCTTCCTCATGGCATTCCCAGTCCAACTCGGAGAAAGTGAAGGACCACCACTTCCTCGTTGTCTCTCGTAAATCCAACCAGCAACTTCGGATGCAGTCTCAACACCAAACTCTCCGCGATACCTTCACATCGTACTCCTCTCCAGCAGCATCTCTCCAACTATTTCTTTATGGCTTACACCCTCGCAGTTTGGGGTTGAAACTACTCACTGTGAGTCTACTGCAGACTTCAGTCCTACTTTGCCTCTCTCCAGTGAAAGATATCTCACCCTGAGACTGAGCACCTTTCTTGGCACCCACGGGAAACGACTTTTCATACACTTTCACTCACTCCTCATCTCTTCCTACTTAATATTTCTCTTTGTTCGCCTACCGGCATTTCTTTCATTCTTCGTTATCTCCTCAGTATCAACCTTCTTCAAGTGGATTGTTACTGGAAAAAAACTCTTTTGAATCATCTCTCTTTAGTTTATTGAACTGATTGAACTTTCATCGGCTAAAAATAACTCATCAAGTTCCCACTTGTGTATTTCGTGTAGTTTTGTTGCTGGGAATAAAAGTGAACTAGATTCACAAACACTTTCTCCTTCAGAGCTGGAATAACCCTAACTGGTTTATATTTAACTACCAATACAGCGATAAAATAATTAAACGTGGGTTTTCGTGTTATAAAGACGCGGAGGCTAAGTAAGCTAATGACACCATTAAAGTTGTGATGGATTTAATTAAACTGCGTGCATAGTGAAGGTAAACCGAGTGCGGAGAATATTAATTGAAGCGAGAAACGATGATAAAATAAAACACTTGAGACACCAACGCAAATTTCTAATTTTACAAGGATATTTCCATTCCATTTACAACTCATCTGGGGAAGATTGAGGAAACTGCGTTGGGCTGTTTCGCAATGTTGCTTTTTCCTTAATAGGCTGAAGTACCGATGGAGAGCGTAAAGTAAGTACACACTCGGTTCGTTCTCTTGTAAATTCGTTCGTGATTGTGTATGTAGGCGAAAGTAGATGTAGAACACAAAGTGTATCAAATGCCCCTTGACGAGGCCATCCTGGATTCTCGTTGTTGCTCTGTTCTCCCTTACAAAGAAGAATGCGGAGCCTAATACAATACTGCTGTTGCTGCTGGTATTACACGAGTTTAGCCAACAGAGTATTTTATTGCACCCCAAACAATTGCCAAGGATTATGAAATTCCGTAAATGAGCAATCCACAGAGCTGAAACAGAATACTTATCATTGTTGACTCAACTTTGTTAGTAAACTAAAACAAAAACTAGCCTTTGGTTTCTTACATACTAAACTACATGTCATGGCCGTACTTTTGGCACAGGCTTAACTCCCTCACTTCAATAATGTACATTTCAAGCGTGGGTAAAAGGATGAGCTGGTGTACTTTCTTTCTTTGCTATTACCGAACATTTTAACTCGTAACGAAACATGTACACACACACGAAAGAACAAGGCTCGTAAAGTATTACGGACTAGACAAAAAAAATCATCTTACACAAAGGAATTCAAATGTATTTCCCTCATGCGTCGAGAAAGTTCCGGAGAGACACAATTCTGTATTACTTCAGACAATGAGTTATGAGATTGACAACCAAGAAACTTTATACCACCAAGGCACAGCAGCTTAAGAGTATAATAAGAGAGAGTTGTTAAATGCTAAAGTTTTATGTTGGATAAGGCACACACACAGTCACTTCTACTTGAGTCCTGGTGGAAATTATTCACCAACTTCAATCAACAAGTCTCGCTGTGAGCTCATTCAGCATAATTCCGAATCCCAATGACAATGCAATTCCTCAAGAGTTTAACTACATCTCCTAGAGAATAATATGAACTCAGCTCTATTCACTCAGAGGACTCAGACTGACGTTTATAATTCTAGATTTCCATGTAACAACAGCCAATAAAAATATTATTTAATTTAACAATAGAACTCTGAGTGAGATGGTATTACTTTGACTTGTGTTCATGGTGTGGACGAATATCCAATTTTATAATTTTAAGTTTGAGTGAACCAGGCTGTAAACATATTTGTGCAAAGTTTGAAAGGTTTTGGAAAACTTAAAATGGAAGAAAGTCTTGCGATGAAGCTCCTAAGTATTTGTATAGCTGAAAGGAAAAGATCTCTCATGCGTCACCCCACACAAAAGCCATAAAACAGTTGGGATGAAAAGGTGAATGCAGAATAAATTAATAACTCTGCATATGTAGCTACTCACAGACATTATGGAGAATAAGACGAGGGTGGTAGAATTGTATGAAACAGGAGTGAGACGGAATTCACTGTTTTCAGTTATACGTATATACCTTATCTATCCTCCACGTAGAATCTTCTATAGTAGATAGTATGTATGTGTGGTTTCAAGCTCATGAAGAACGTGCATGGTTTAATAACATTCAACTCGTTAGTTATGATGGAGCAGTATTCGGGAGAGGAAACTTATACAAGTTTAACAGCAGACGAGATGTTGGCAAACAGTTTAAAACAATTTTACCAAATAGGTGGAAGGACGACGGTAAGCAGGACATGAAAGTGGAGAAACTGCGATGAAAAGCGACGGATTCAATTCGTTTAGTTGAATAATTCATCTTCATTTGAGTTTATACAGCGAACAATTCTTACATGGAAAGTCTACGAGAGCGAGTAGATTGTAAGTTGGAACAGGTGGAGAGATTCCTGTGGTGAAATCAGTTGGTCTCTGCCCTCCATGTGCCTCATAACTCCCTTCGAGGCTACAATCAACTTTAATAATGTTGAATGGCTCCTTCTCAGTCGCTGTTTGTTCCGTCACTTTTTTCCTTGTGCACAATAAATGTCGTATAGTCCCGTAGTATTGTGTGTGCTAAACTGAAAATTCCCAACAACAAGAATATCTCTGTGATTTCACTCTTTCGCTTTATCTTTATGCATGGCTGATTACTATATTACCCAACCTTAGAGTAAAAAATCGTATTTTTATTGCATCTCTGTTTGAAAATACCAACAAGGGAATGCCTTTATGGTCTGTGTTACATCCTTCTAACGATATTCTTAATGTAGAAAGCTCTCACGTATCAACATTGATCAATCAGATGAGATTTTAACAACAACGAAACATTAATATCGAACGCGCTTAAAATTTCTCTGTATCCGAACAAGACAGACGAATATTGCTCCCTTGTGACGCAGTACTGCCAAAATTCATTTTTAATGCTGAGAAATACATCATCAACTTATGCTACAATTAAACAAGATTACTTGGCACTTAAGAATTCCATAAGGGAACATCTTAAAGTGACAGGAGGAAAAGTTATAATTCCTTAGTTAATTGATCAAATGGAAAAGACGACAGGAGAGAGATTGTGTGATCCTCGTGGCAAATGTGGAAGAGCGAAGATGCTTCATGAAATCCTGCCACAGTCATATTTCTTCGGAGAAAGGCAGCCGAAGGAAAGTCTCCAGAGAAGTCTCTCATTCTCTTGCTCCACCAGACAGACGCAAAACTCCACAGAAAGACAAAAGGTTCTGTAGTGACAAGTAGTGTAATCTTTCTCCCTCATTTTTCTCAACTCAGCTAAAATGGTCCCACTACCTAAATAATTAATAAGTTCCTACCCATCTCCGTAGTCCTCCTTTCTCTTTCTTCTCTTAAGCTCTAACTGGTGTGTTTTATTTACTGTTGAATCCACACTATTTATTCCTCTTCCACAGATTCTCAACTCTCTTAATGTTATTTCCCAATTACATAAGCGGCTTCGCCTATATTTTCTACATTCGAGAATCATACTCCACTGACTCCACATATCCCTTTCCTGTACTTGTACAATCATCGTTTCGAGAAAGTTTTACAATCCTGCAATGATGCGACATTGCTAGAAATCGTTGGCAAAGAATTCCTTCTGCTACCCATCACTACCTTTCTCCCTTTCATTCGAGATGGAATGATCTAATTCATTAGCTGGCACAGTGAACTGAGGTGAAATGCCTACAAAGTACTGCATACTGCCTGAGTCGCTCTGTCTAGGGACATTTGGTACCAACGACCAAGGACAGCTTGGGAGATGAAGATGATGAGATTATTAGTCTTCAAGTCACTGGGTAGAAAGTAATCTTGCTCTAAATGAACATGGATTCCAAAGACGCCTATATAGTGGAAACGAGATTAAAGACTTGCTAAGAATTGCATATAATACTTACATGCACGATATATACAAGATTGTGGGATTGTACGCAGTGAGATTGATGATTGGAGATAATTCTTGGCCACACATTACACAAGACGTAGTCTCTGTGGGAGTCTCTGCGCATACTATTCTGTTCATTCCAGATAGATTGACATCAATAAGGTTTTGTACTAATTACAACCTTATGGTCTTCAACTAAACTCAAGTCAGAGCCAACAAATGAGGGCATTGATGTAAAGATACTTCAAATACAGTAGCTAAGAATCCTGACGAGGTTGGTGCCACAAAGCACATCAAATGTGTTTGTATATGAAACAGAGGCACTCTTGAGAATTGTACGTAGTACGTGCCACCTTATCGTGACGGTAATTGCACAAATAATCTCTATGCTATCTCAGCATTCTTCAGATCAATTCTCTCTCAACGTAAAGCTAATTAAAACTGACAGAACAACCAGAAACAATCGAATACAAGACAGAAAGGTTGATCAGGTCTGTCAGTATTCATTTCACTCAGCCTGAAGAGCGAAGAATCTTTTAGGAAGAAAAAACAAACAGCCACTACACGCGCGTGTAGGAAAGATACACTTTCCTTCCTCCGACTTCCTCAGTCTTATTGATTAAGCAACTTGTGTGTTAAACAGCGTTTGTATTTTGATGGGAATAGATGAGCGACAAAGCCGAATTGTGTTCCAGCTTACATAGACAACTCGTGTGTTTTTCTAAGAGTGACAAAAATACATTCAACTCACACACAGTTTGGAAAGGGAAAGAGTTATTGTTACCCGGAAGCAATGTTACATTATCGAAGAGACAAAACATTCGTTGTTTCAACATAAACACCACCACCATCACCATCTCTTCTTACTCTCTACAGCCAATTCCATTTCATCTACTTTCTCCTAGTCTCTCATTCATTGATTTCCTCGGCTGGCCTTCTATCTTGGGGTATGACTGTGTGGGCAAGAAGTAGTTGTTCTAATGTCATCGAGTCAGACGTAACTTCTCAACACGCTCTTATCCTTCCAAAACTGTAGCTGAGCATGTACGTGTGTGTATGTGCAATTCACCTAGCGTCTATATATACTCCTGCGTCTATTACAAAAGTTTCTATATCTAAAATAAATAACAATAGTGGGCTACAAAGCGTCGATACACAAAACAAGAACCAGCTTACAAGAACTCCCTTTCTTTTTCGCCTCTCAAACGAAATGGGAAATTAATTCGTGGAAAGATATCCGGTGTGAAGAAGAGAAATAATGGTGGGGAAGAGCTGTGAGACGAGTTTTTCTTCAATGAATAGGAAACCTTGTCCTTTCTGACGCTTTCTCCTTTGATGCACTTATATGATTGCATTTTATAGACCTCTACACATCCCCTCGTAATTGTGGCTTTTCATTTATTACTTCTATATAACACACATAACAGTCAACTATTCGTTTTAATGTTCACAATGTTAAGGAACTTTCCTTCAGAGTTTCAGAGTAGTAGACTTCAGTAGTCAGTAACTTTGGGTTAGAATAATCAGCGATATTACATTTTGCTGTGTTATTTATGCAGATCATATTAATGAAGCAATTACAGTTTGTATAAAACTCAAGTACGCATAAGAATAGTGGCAAGTGGCAATGCTTGTCCCACCCACATGTATGGGGAATTCGCTCGCAGGATGGGAAAGCTGCGGTGCTCTTTGTGAATTAAACAGACGACGATGTGACGGGATGTGAAGATGTGATGCAGCTTTCACTCTACACTCACTACCCTAAGAAGAAGAGAGTGTTCTCAATATCATGAATAATTCAGAAAATGTCGAGTACTTGCATTTCCAAAAGAGAACTCGCTGGAACGTGAATATGTAAGGAGGGAGAGAAGTTTGAATTGGAGAGCAACAAACTGCGATGTTTCGAAGGAGTCGAGATAAGGAAGCAGCAATAGTAACAGTCTCTCACAGTTTCGGTGATATATCTCTCTGTTCGACATCTCCAACTCCAACTGTAAACATGATGTGTTCTGTTTTCGAAGGAAACATTGATCACAATTTAGTTGATGGGAAAACCATATTTTTGAAGAAATGTAGTGTTGAATGCTCAAAACCATTTCCGCATTTTTATTTTTAGAAGAGACGAAATACAAAGAAAACAAGTGTTTGATTCGTGTTTTAGACACTCTCTTTCTCTTCCCTCGGAGTGTTATTATTCACGTTGTGTCAAGGAAATATTTTGTTCCAACGCAGATGCAAAAGACAGCTAAGTTTTTGAGTTTTTGTGTGAACAGCGATTTGTTGAAGGGCACTTGATCCGCATGCATGCTTTCATTTTTAGACTGTCAGGGTGAAACGTGCATAATAATATGTAGTAGATACCTGTCGGCTGTCAAGAGCAGTTATCTCTGTAATGCCTACTTGGAGCTTGTAGAAAAAAATATTTACGTACAGTGAAAGTTGAGAGCTTCTGATGAAGCCATTTCAAACACAACAGGTAGGCAGTTCCGTAGTAGTAACACTTTAACTTCTTTGGATTCAAGATTAACACATCGTTTTGGACAAACACTGAGCTCGAGTGAATAATTCAGGCTGCTGAGACTAAAAGGGTTCTTAACGGTGTGCTTTTCTGTGTTCTGTGAATTGTGGTGTACGATGCCTATCCAGACTACACTAACACACTTGTTAGGATTACAATATCAAAAGTAGGAAGGAATTGGCATGAAAAAGTCGTGAAAGTAAATTTGGCTTGTATGGAATACCAATTCTTTGTAATTTTGTGAAGGAATCGGAATCTAAATTAGAATTAAGGATTGACCTGCATTGGTTTGGAATTTTGATTACTGTTTTACTCCAATAAACCCGAATCGGAGGCTATTAAACTGCCGAGTAAATGGCAAATGGCCTGAGTATTTCTTTTTTATATCGATGTGTACTCAAGTGACTCGCACGATATTCATGAGGACTTGAGGACCTTATCACGATGCTTAGAGTGAAATGATCTCTCCCTATATATATGCTTATCAGTTTAAGGAGTGGCTTTGATCTTGTGGTAGTAAAAATAAATTAGTCAAGTCTCTATCTATACAATATATAAAGCAATATATCCTACTTAAAGCAAAGTTCGAGTGACATCTTAAACTGGTATTATTAAACGATCAATTTGATTCATTCCGTGCATACCACCAACGGCACGACCCTCACTTGTGATCTTAAGTACTAAACAATTATCCCTCTAAATCAAATCAAGTACTTAATTTGCCCAGTAGTTTCAAATTGCTTTCGTAAGGTTAGCTGTTGGGTAGACTTTGGGCCTGCTGCTTCCACTTAAAATTTTGAGTTGGTGAGTCTAGAGTCTAGTGTGTTTTCTCCTTGGTGGATGGAGATCGAGTCTAACAAAGGCCATTAATAAGTAAAGACGATGGAGGAATTCACATCAGGGAAAGTACTTACTTGGTAGCAATAGCGTTCAGTGCAAGCAATGAATTTTGCCATCAAAGAGTATATACACCAAAATGGGTATTGCCCTTTAAGCAAAAACCATAATACCCTAATGGGACTTAGAACTTTATTTATCTCTGAATGCAGGCTGGATTCAGATAGGCCATTTGTATTCGATGGTAGTGAAAGCAAAAGAAGAGAGCCATTCATTCTTTCAGTTCACTAGCGTAGTAAGTAGATCGAAATTGTATAGTAACAGTAGTAGTAGTAGTAGTATCAGTATATAGTAACAGTAGTAGGAGTGCTTCATCTGTAGTCACTAACAAAACAAGTCTGCTGCTGCTTCTGATGCTACAACAACTGCTGCTGTTACTTTATAGGTGAGTAGTTCACATTAAAACGTACATTGTGTAGTCTGTAGTACAAGAAAATACACAAATAAAAATCCTTCTTCCTCGTACGATAAATGAACAGATATTGCACTTCGTATGTCTCCCTTCATCCTCGGGAGCGAAAGATGAAGAAAGGAGTCAGATACAGCGAGAAGGGTCATTTTGGAAATACATCAATTTATTGTGCGAGACTAGAGAGAGACAGAGAGCCGAAGGGAAAGAAATATGTTCATGATCAAATGATAGCGACACTTCCACCCGACAATAAAACTACTCTATAGAGATTCCTAGACCAAGTATTTATTGTTTCTACAAGTAGGTTAAACTCTGGTCACTTTTTCATTCTCCCTTTCTCTTAGCTCATAGGGATGATGATAGAATACTCGAAGAAAGTCCTGTGACTTTCACAATAACACAATAGCCCCAGTTTATTCTGAAATCCCTACTTCCTTTATGTGAAATGAGCTTGAAACCAAATGTTTTTCATTCCCTTGCATTCCCCTTTTTAGACAATCGCAATGTCTCTCCTCTATTCTGATTTATACTTTGCGATAAAATTTTCTCGTTCCAATTTCCAACAGTGCATTTTTTAGCTCTTCGTGAGCTGGCTACGACAGACCAATAATATCAATAGCCTACATTGCCTCCTTAGTGTATCAGATTTTTACCCAGTCTTGTATTACACACGCAGTCTTTTACTGTGTTAAGGATACGTACACATTTCTTTTTGCACATCTTTCCAGTCTAAACTCCATCTCGCATTTCGCTTAGCTCAGCTTCTTTCTCAGTAAGTTGAACTGAATTTTGTCTATTTTTGTTGAAGTTGGAACTTGAGATAGTTCCTGAATAGAGATAATATTCTGAAGCACGTTTGAAGAGTGTAGGAACAGGATTCTTTTTCCGTCCCGTACTTAGTAATCAAAGCACGATAAGGACTAAGACGGATTCTTCCTCGTGAGTTTAACTCTGCTGTGTGGTTTAGAAATAATCTGTTCTCTCCCTCTTCCTCCAACTTAACTTCATCTACTAGGGAGTTCAAAACGACTGCAGTCTTCTTGACTTCTTTTGGCAAATTCAATAGGGAAGAAAAGCAATTCTTATTGCATGTTGCATTGCCGGTTTCAAGGAGATGAGACAGACAAGCAGCAGCAGCAGCCAGTTCCACTCCTTGGCAATCCATATATCGATTTAGCTTTAAAGAACCAAAGGCTTTGTATAATAATGCTCTACAATACTCTCTTAAATGGATGTGTATAGGAAGTTTACAGTCTCTAGTTCTCTAGTCTCTGGACTCGATCCCTTAAAAACGGATTGCTACATGAAAAGTCCCTTTGAGGAAAATACCTTTTTAAAAGCATTGATTGACGAAACCTTTCTTTTTGATGAGAAAACCTTATCCTAAATCCCACTGGATAAATAAAGTTAACAGACGACTACATGGGGAAATGCTCCATCGGGTGTGCAAAAACATTCAAATTGTGCGTTGGAAATTGCAAAATTTGCACCCGACACCAAATGTACATCTGGTTGCAAAACATTTTATTAACACTATGCCAGTGTGAGTTAACAGCCTGTATTTAGGTACGAACCAGTGAAGTCACTTCGAGAAGTACGATTTTTCCAATAATCACTTCTTTGAGTTCTTTGTCTTAAGAAATAAACATAAATGTACATTTTTTAGATTTCAAGTAAACAGGGCATACTAATTTACAATTAACAATTTTGTGAAAAGGAGAATTCGTGAAGTTGAAATTTTAACTTTTGCTACTTACTATTATACTTATTCCTGCCAGACAATTGCAGACATTGAATTTAAATTACTGTTTACAAGAGAACACAGTACTTGGAAGCGTAACTGTTTTGAAACATCTTTCGAAAAGTGAAATGGATCTCAAGAAAAGTTATAATGATTTGCGATAGTTGTGAATAACGTTTAGGTTGTACTCGGCAGACTGTTCAAAGAGGACTAGCAGAGTGTTACAAATCATTGGAAAAAATTGTCATTGAAGAGAAAAAGTTTGATAGTCGAACTCGAAATTCTGGAGACGTCGCTGTTTTAATGGGTTAGAAAGTTTAGGAGGATTGAATTTTTCGCTCGTTTGTTTTAATTGCATTCCTCTAAGGTTACGCATTTAGGTTGGATGACTCGCTGATGCAAAAGATCATTAGTTTCCAACTTTGTGAAATTTACATGAGTTATCTTTGGAAATCTGTACGATCGATTTTACTCCGTTCTTTCTTCTTTCTCATTGGGGAGCCTTAATTTAAGGAATCGCTTAATGAGGGTTCAAACATATTGAAAAGTTCTTAAGCGATTTGAAACTTCAGGCACTCCGACCTTGATAAGAAGTATATTATATAGGACCCATCAATCATCATAGTCTTTATGCATAAAATTGGAAAGAAGTTCTCGCAAGAAGGAAGAGGAATCTTAGCAAGTAGAAAGTAGAAAGGGATATCGATCACTTCCCAGATAAAAGCTGACTTGGTGAATCGATCTTTCAGTATAAATTATACGAGCCATTCGCTACACTTTTATTACATAACAGCTTAAGGAAAACCGATCGAGAGTTGAGCAAATATCCGTTGTACAAATAATCCTAAACGCGTAATACGTAATGCTGTTGGAGATCAGGGCCCTCAACTCACACACCACCGGAATCTTTGACGCTTACAGAAGAATGAAATTCTAAATCATCGCATTCATCTTCCTCAACGAGAGTGCAACTGATATGGCCTCAACAAAAGAGAGAGAGCAGTGGCACTTTAGATTTCATCAGCTGCATTTCTTCTCTCTTCAGTTTGGTTCTCGGACAGATGCAGCAGCTTCACTTTCACCCGCGTAGTGGCATATGACACTCTCATGTCATCTCGTCAAGGGCAGAATTTGGAGTTACAGAAGGTTGCAATGAGAATGAGGGGCGACTGAGCCAATGAGCTATAATAAGAGGAAACTTGAAATGATCGCTTGATGGTCATGCTTTTGAATAGAAAGGGCAATAGAAAGTGGAAAGTATCTTGTCGTTCTTCTGGCGAAGGGAATTTTCATTACAATTGTATAATAGGCTTCTCTTTACATCGTAAAATCTTTCTCTCTTCTTTTTATCTTCTCTCCGTAAGCACCCTCATCTACTCAAGATCCTGCTTTAGTATGCATTTACTCGGAATTTGCACGCGGTTAGGTAGCAAGGCATGGCTTCGATGACTCTCTTGTGTACAGTTAGTTCGAATCAGGAGAGACTACTGAGGAGGGTCTGCTTGTGCAGAACATTTGCTTTCGACCACTTCGTCTCCTCGTCTATGGACATGATGAAGTTTACGTGGAGTTTACACAAAATCCTTTCCTCTCTAAAAATATCTACAGCTCAATCCATTCATTCATCCATCTTTACGAGGAGCTGCGATCTCTTTGATTCTTCAATTATTTCTCAACAGACCGTAACTCTCGTGAGGTTGTCTTTCCTGTGGCATAACTTTCATCGTAAAATTTATAATATACATCTGCTCTTCGAACCACAGGTCGGTGGGTTGAAGGTCTAATGCATTATCTACCTACACAACATACCTATTAACGTAATACCTACGCAATCGTAAATCGTACTTGAGTTATAAATATTAGGGAAATAATACAATTAAGTTATACTTCGTTAATGGCAGAACTATTCATTTAAGCAACATGGTCAACGGTAAACAGAAAAGGTAAATAATTAGAGCGCAGCCTGTGACCTCGGGTGTTTTTTGCAACAAGCTGATTGACAGTTTACATTTGTAATACTATCGCAACTACTTGAGCCACATTTACAAGTAACACACACATGAATACCTAAGCGTATTGGCACAGACTCTTCGACTACTTTCCATAATTGGATGATGTGTGGGAGAGAAAAGATGATAGAGGAGTCAGGAGAGATGCACATTTGCACATACGCAGACTGAGGTCAAAAGGACACAACCTCGAATATCACATGGAAAGAATGTATTCTGCTTCCAGAGCACATTGTATTGCCTTTTTCATAGGACCCTTCAGTTAAGCAACATCTTTATCGATTTACGACGTGACAGCAGTGAAAGTGGGAGTCAGTAAAAATCTTTTTATCGTTGGGGCTCAAAGTATAAAATATCATTCATATTATTTCGTATTTTACAATGACATTGATCTCGTCTCATTTCTCGTAATAAAGAATATTCCACCCTACGATTCAGTAACCGGGTCTCTCTCTCTCTCTTCCGCCAATGGAAAGATCCTCTTAAAAGAGAGAGATGGATATTGGAGGACAAATATTTAAATTATATAAATGCAATGCTCTGCACGAAGGCAGTAAAAATTATACTTTGAAATTGACTTTTGGATTTGGGGGATTTGAGAAGATCTAGAAAATAAAGATTGGGTTCTTCCTTTTCTCTTTCTGTATCCTCATCATACATTCTTTTGTTTAATTTGTTTCATCGTATGTTGCATGTATACTCTTCTCCTCAGAATCGATAGACTTCTATAACTGTTATGTTATATACATACACACGCACAGACTTGCACCACCTTCTTACATATCCCTCAAGCAATATATAAGTCGATAACTTTTTGATACGCCGAGAGAGGGAAAGGTACTAATAAAGTATCTTATGCATACAAGGAGAACATGTGTGACATTTCTTATGGATATTTTTATTAGTTTTTTCTCCCTAGTATTTTCTCGCTCCCATATCTTTTGCTATAGGCTGCTGTCATTTCCAAATGTTATTTCACAGCTTACGTGCTTCTCAGAAAAATGAAATGGGAATTCATTTCTTTTGGGCTTACTTCGGAAAAGTTCTTTTCTAGCTTGGCTTCAGCATGGAGACTTGTGTGTGTGTGCATAAAGGCGAACAAATGGATAAAAGAAATAGCATTTGCATACTTACTTCTACCACTGTGGTTTTGCTCGTGTGGTAGTTTCGGAACCTGACTTTCTCCGCTTTCACCTTTTGCTGTTTTCTACTAAAACACTCAGAGGAACTATTCTCCATCCATCTGACATCTTCCCTCTGGCATTATTGCCACCTACCAGTGTAGTACCTTCTACGCCGTAAAGTGCACCACACAAGCTGGATACCTACGCCAACTACCTACCTACTTTACTTACGTACTCCTTCTCTAGATTATGACCAAGAAGGGAATTCACACTACCAAAAATAACACCTTTGATGCTGAGTTGCGGAGTGTTTTACTACAACAACATCTCCATCGCATGTGACAGCCTGATGAACAGCTACCAATTGTAAATGCAACGAAGTAAAACAGTTCATTGTTTTAATAGACCTCCTTCGAAGACATCACAGATAGGGTAGATAACTTTAGAAATTAGATTATTAAGAAGTGTACGAGTGAAGAGAGAAATGTGAACAACAATGAGAACTCTCCTACCTTCTCGAACGGCGTAAAGTTTCTAACCAATTTTCACACGATATTGAAGATGAAATTTAAGATGCACTGAGGAATGATGCAGAAGGAGAAAGAAACATGGAAAAAGTTGAGATATTACTTTGCCACACGACACTCCTTTCCCTGGAAAGTCTTGTGAGTTTCAGTTAGCAAAATATTTCTTTTTGTGGGAGATCGTCTCTTGTGAATAGAAGTTTCACTTGTGTGTAGCTTATATTATGTGGTGTCTCAATAGGTTAGTTCCCGTACATCTTCTTTGCAGAGACGTGTTTACTCTCGGTACACAATTATGGTTTGGCCCAACACACATTCATATATAGACAACGCGAGCTATCCCAGTCTCTCCTGCTTTCTAAGAGAAGTTCCAGATCACAAAAAATTTCAAACACAAAAATGTCTATCATACTTAGGAAGAAACAGAAAGATAGGATGACAGCTGCACACGAACTACGACCTGTCATCGAAATGTAGTGTGGCCAAATGAAAAGTGTTTTTGGAGAAAGTCTACATGTACATTCATCCGCAAGGTAAGGTTTCATTGTGCAAACAGCATAAGGCATACTCCACATTCTTCCCGTATGCTCAACCATTATCATCGAAAAGCATCGTAGAATGTGGCAAGTAAAATAGACGAAAATAAAATAGAATCACGTGGAGTGCGTTACACTTGAATTAATGAGAACATCTAGCAGGAGAGAGATGTTTGCATAAAATATATCTTTGGTTTTTGAGTTTAGGAAGGGAAAAAGATACACACAGTGTAAAGAACTAATGGTTCTTTCCATTGTGGGGAATAGGGATAGGGAAATGAGGAGTGAAGGTTGACTCCTGAGGTC